>CAMPDV010001674.1:0-109604 GCA_946699065.1 Loxodes magnus
GCAACTTTTAAATTCTAAATTAAAATAGCTTTTTTTCTAAATTATTAGTGACTTTAAAATAAAAACATTATACTTTTGATAAAATTATTTAGATTAAATAATTTTAATTATAATCAATTATTTTTAAGTTTAGCTATAATCAAAATATAAATGAGTGCTATTAATAAAATCTTTAATTTTTGTTCAAATAAATATTTTTATAAATCCTATTATTAAGAAAATTTAACTATCTCTCATGTTACTTACAGTGAAATATTTATTATCTGTATGTTTTAAATCTAAGAAAATATTCTTTTAATGTTTCCCATTATTATTAGATTTTTTAGCTAAATATTAATATTTTTATTTACTTTCTACTATTATTATGGTATTTTGAATGTATTCATTAATTGAGATCTCTTATACTTAGCACATGAAGGAAAATAACAAATATAAAATATATTTGAAAGATAAATTTATATGAGTGATATAATCTAGCTTTTGAGGATTATTTTTTATAATTTTTTTTAGGTTCTAAACATAATTAAGTGTATAAGATATTTCTTAATTTGCTACAAGCTTACCTTCTTTTCTTTATAAAAGAGATTATCTTTATCTATTTTTATTAATTTAATGTAAAATCTTAAAAAGATGATTAAATGTGATAAAGAGAATTAAGCATAAAATTTAATTTAATTACATTAAGTAGGAAAATTTAGTTTATTTATATTTCCTCAATAACTCTAAATATTTAAATTAAAATTAGAATAATAAGCAATAAATTTATTGAGTAAAAGATAAAGCCTTTTTAACTTATTATTATAATAAATTAAGTCTAGTATTTAATCTCTATCTATGGTAAGCTAGTTTAAATCTTAAATTAGATGCTTAAGAGATCATAAGTTAAATGTCACTTAAAGCTTTTAAATTTTATCTGAAATTAAAAATAATTAGTTAAATATAATTTTCTATGAATATTAATATTTTAATTTTAGTTTATTAAGTATTCATTATTTTCTATATATAAAGAGTTCATTAATTAGTTGCTGATGCTATCCTTTTATCTTAAAATCCAAGTTTATTCCTTTTAATTTTTCTTTTAATAATTTTTTTAAAGAAAAATTTTATTAAATGCGGTATCTTAGATTCAGTCTAATTTTCTATGAGCTATAAAAAATTCAGATTTTTTAACCAAAGAAAAAAAAAGGAAATTAAAAAAGTGTTGAATTTGTAAAATATAGCTGGATATTTCTAGGGTATTTAACTTTTTATTAGTATTATAAGAATTAACTTAATTATAATTATTTAAACATAAAGAAATAGCATACACAAATTTAAAAATAATTATTGCTAATTTAAACAATCTGAAAATAATAACTTCAGTCTGAATTATGCTAAGATTATTTTTTATTTTATTAGTTAATATTTTAATTCTAAAAATGACACTATCCTTAGAAGTTTCTACATTTTTAACATTTGCTATTTGTTCATTTGATTTAATAAAAAGATATAATAATCTATTTCATCATTTAAAATGTTTTTAGAGATATTTTTTCTTTAATTTTTAGTTTATTAAAATGTTATTTTTATCTTTTAGTTAAATTTAGGAATTATTATGATATTGCTCTTTTGAGATTAAACATTTTGCTAGGAAGAGATGTAAAATATAAGTCTAAATTAAAATAAAATTCTTCCTTTTCAATCTAATTTGATCATCTTCCTTTTTTCTTTATCAGTTACAAACATGATAGATTATATTATGAATCTGATATTTGATCATATAACTAAAGACAATATGTATTAGATTGTTAACCTTGCTTAAATAAAAGAATTGCTTACTAAAATTTTTTAAATAAGAGCTACTTTTAATGCAAAAGTATTAAGTATCTAATCATAAAAATTTGGCTATCAATTTCATAAACCTAAGTTTGAAGCATGCTATAATAAAAATTTTAAAGTTTGTATATCTATTTTTCAATAAAGTAAATTAAATTGGATAGATTAGAAATTTATTCTTTATAGTATAATTAATTGATTTATCTAGATACCATTCAATTAGAAATAAGTTGCAAAAGTTTATTTAAACTAACTTAAACTTAAATTTTATAATGATATCCCTAATTAGTATGCTAGAGATGATACACGAAAGTTATAATTTTAATAATTATTTTGATTATTAAACTCAGCATTTTAGTTAAATAATTTAAAGTGACTAGTTAATAAGGATTATTGCTTATTTCATCTAAAATTAAAGATAGAAGTTTAGAAAACTTTATTTACATACTTCTGTCTGTTTTTTCTATAATTTAATTTTTTAATTTATCTACATTTAAGATAATGAAGCTATCACTAGTTATCACAAAAACACATTTATTTAAAAAAATATTGAAAGATAATGAATTGGAAACTTATTCTTTGCATTTATTAATTATTTTATTAATAAAATAGATAAATTAAAATTTTAATTATTCTCATAACTAAAGCAAAAGTGATTATTATAAAAAGTTAAAAGTTTAAGTTTTAAAATTAGAGAGCTCAGTTTAGTTTATTTTAAGTATAATAGAAATTTCTTGAATATTCTATCTTTATTAATTAAGAGTATTAAGCATTTACTAGAAATTATCCCTAAATAAGCAGAGATACAATTTAGAAAATTATTAAGATTCATATTAATTTTCTATTTTTACATTTAATAGAATAAATAACAAAGGCTATTTTATTTATTCCCTTGAAATTATAGTTAAAAATATTGTTAAAAAAGTAAATATTATTAGAGAATTACTGATTTACCAAGAGATATCAATGCCTAGAAATTATTTCTATTAAAGAGTATTTATTAGTAGTTCAAAAACATAAAGCATTAGATATAAGAAAATTAATATAGCTAGCCAATAAAAATGAAATAAAGCATATTTAAGCAAATTTATTTGAATATTTGTAAATTAAATAGATGCTATGCTAGTTTATTAGCTTTATATTTGTATTTAAATACCTGAAAAATTTAAAGTTTTGCTTGTAAAATTAAATTCTATTATATTCAGAATTTATTTACTATGTTTTTAGTTTTTTATTAATTTAAGGGCATATTGAACAAAATAAATTTAAAGGCTGAAGCTATATTTTAAAAAATTTTAAAGTGATTGCTTAAATAACCTTGCTTAAGATCATTATATTTATCTATGTTAAGCATATCAACTGAAACTTATTTCAAATTGCTTAAAAGCTAACTTAAGAATAAAGATTATGATAGAATCCTTTTTCTGGAAATGTTTTCTTTAAAAAAAGATTTGAACGATTATGTTTATAAATATTCCTATTAAGAGTTATTAATAGAGGTATAATCTTTAATTATTAGCTTATTTTATTGTTCTTTTATTTATCATTATAACTTTAGAGCTAAATAGCAGTTTACTCATTAATATTTATCTATTCTTACATCAGTTACTTTTCAATAGATAATTCAATCAGCTTATATCTAGAATAAGTTAGTTAGATAGAAAATATCCAAATAATAATTTAATTTAGTGAAACTCTAAAAATAAAGAAATATTAGACTATGCTTAATCAAATAGTTGTCCTTTTAATTAAAGTGCTAAAGATCCCTAATTTAAAAAAGATAAAAAAGCTATTTTGCAAGTTATGTTTAGAAATCATAAGCTAAAAAATAAAAATTAATAGTTAAATTTTAGTGCAAAGCTTCTAAATTTAAATGCTAGCATTCAGAGGGGATAAAGTTTAAATAAGATTAAAGAAGTAAGGAATTAATTATTCTACACTTTAATAATTTTCCAGAAGATTTTTTAACGTCTGAATTAAAATAACTAGAATATTAGCTAAATTTTATAATTCAAATTCATTAGAAATTTTTTTAATAGTTAGGCCCAATTTCATATTTAAGACTTCATACATATTTAAGAATAAAATAAAGATTTAATGTCTAGTTATGATATCAGGGAATAGAGTATCTAATAAAAAATATGTGCGTTTGCACAATTAAAAAAATTACATTATAGAGATATAAACGGAAGAGATAGTAAAATTAAATTAGATACAATTAATTTCAAAGCTGTATACTTTTTAATTTATTAATTAAAAAAATTTACAAGGTATTAATGCTTAATTTAAGGCTATAAAGTAGTTATTGTACTATCTGTAAGCAAGTTTAAATTTTATTTTTTAAGCTTAAATTCGGAAATATTTTCTCAAAGGCAAAATATTTAATTTTATATAGATTTAGCATTCATTTAAGGATTCATTTGGCCTGGTGATTTGATAAATTAATTAATTTAAAATAAAGGCTATAGGTGCTATATGAAACTAAAACCTTTTTATTTGTATTTAACTTAATAAACTTTAAATCTTAATAAACCAAAGAGAGTTTTTTATATATATAACATCAACTTAATATTTAAAGCTCTAATTGTTTAATAATTAAGATAATAAAGTTCTACTTTTGCGATCATTTTATCATTTTATTAGGAATAAAGACACACTATATTTTAACTTTGGGAGATTTATTGATTTATCTATTTAGCAAGATAAAAAATAAGTGGAATTTGTATTTAAGTTTATTTAAGATAAGCAGATTATATTATAATTTAAGTTATATCATTTGATTTATTATCAACGAAAGACTAGAAGCATTTTAAATTAAATGAAACTATTATTTAAATTAGAATTATCTAATTAAAGCTTTAATTCAACTATTTCATTGTTTTTTATAATGGCTACCTTGGCAAAATAATACCTGCCGTTTGCTTTAATATTTATTGCTAATATCCTGCAAGGATAATCCTAGGATTTTATTGAACTCACTAACTTTTATTAGAATCATAAAACTAAAGATTTTAAATCTTTTCAGGAATATGGAATTGACACTCAATAAAGTTAATAATCTTTTTCATTAACATTTTGACTTTATCATCCTTGCATAGTATATAATGAATTATATTTAATCTTATTTTACTAATACAGATAAGATAAGGCTTTATAAATTAACATAAACATAATCTAACATTAGAATGAGGAATTGTTTCTTAAATTTATTACATTTAACCACACTTATGGAAAAGTGGATTATAGTTTGGGGAAATCCTGCAACAAATGAAATTTTGTGGGTATAAAATATTGAGAATCGCTATTATAAGAAGGTTAGCTGAAGATTTGCAGTACTAATTTTTAGGTTTAAGGGTTTGATTGAAGTTGTAATGATTCCTAAATTTTAGATGAATATTTTTTTAAATACTTCGAAAATTCTGACTATATTTATATATTAAATTATTAAGGGTATGATGGCATTACTTTTTAGATTTAACTTTTATAGACTTTATTTTGAACTAGCAATTCATAATATATAGATTATTAATTTACAGAAGCTCTTTAAAGAATTCCTTGCTTATAATTCTGTGGGAGTTATTGTATTGGACCTGAAATTACTGACTGTTAAAATTTTCAGTTTTATAACTTAGCTGATTAAAGCATTTCCTTTTTATCTACTTAAGGTAAATTAAAGCAGCAAGCAATATTAAAGGATAAAGACAATTAAAATATTTTGGATTATTCCTTAAATTCTTTTAGTTTCACTACTTGAATTAAAAATGATTGCATTAATCAAGAACTTCAAGTAATATGATAATTAGACTCTTAATTCTTATGTTATAAAGCAACTTAAATATAATCATATTAGCATAAATTTAAAATTTTATGAAATCCAGATACAGATTTTTCAAATGCAATTACTATTGTCGAACAAAGTTCATTAGTAAATTGTTCAAACTGAATTTTCATAGGTTTTGCAAGTTAATTACAAGACTAAATAAATTAAATTATTATTATATCTCCTAATGATTAAATTAGCATTTTGCATCAAGTTTCATGAACTATTATAATATCATCTAGCTCTTATTTTATTTTAGGAGGAGAAAATTAAGATCAATTTGAAGGATTAATTTTATAGCCAAGATTCTATCTATTCAATACTTTTCTAAATGAGAATGACTTTATCTAAATAGCTAATTCATAAACCCCTTGTTTACTTGAAACTAGTTATGATTCTTGCATCTCACCTGAAGTTTAGTATAGCTAAACTAATATAAAATTCTTAGAACTAACTGAATATTCTTTAGTGGCTTAATACTCATCTAATATTTAAGATAAATCTTTTGATAATTATGGATATAATCCTTTACTTTATTCTTCAAAAATTTGATCTATTAGCTTTTGGCTTTATAGTTTAGGAACTACAAATTAAGAAGAAAATTTAGTTTAAATAGGGAGTTTATACTAATTAAAAATATAATATGATTAACTCTCAAATACCCAGAATATTATCTTTTATTATAATGGACAAATAACTTTAAATCAAAATATTAGGATAAGTATCGATAAATGATTCTTCCTATAGCTAACCTTAAATTCAAAATTATAAACTATAGCCATTTACTATACTGATTAAATAAAACCTTAAACACTAAATTGTAAATAGTAAATATCTTAATATAGTTTAGTTTCATTTTATTATACTTAGATATTATCATTTACTTAAACTCCTATTTTTAGTGGATTTATAATATAACCAAGATTTTATACCTATAATCAAGAAATAACATAAGATGATTGAATACAACTAATTAGCTTAGAAAATCCATGTGCTTTATTTAGCTAATTTGAATGTAGTTCTCCTGATATATATGATGATTAGCATTATCATTTTATAAACTTTACTCAGAAATTAATAGAAACTTTCATAGATGATTAATAAGAGGCTAGTTAGTACACATTTTCTAGTTTAGGCTATGATCCTTTAAAATATTCATCTTAGTAGTATAGTTTATCACTATGATTCTAAAATACAGAATAATTAACAAATTTAAAAGATATAAGATAAAGGAACTTATAAACCTATAAATAAAGAATAGTCTGTTAAATAATTTCATTATATAAGGAATCTATTATAGTAGCCATACAAGCAATAGATTCTTAATATTCAAATGTTTACGTATACTTAACTGCTCTAAAATAAAATGAATAGTAAATACACTAAATAGAAAATATGAAGTGATATTTGCTAACTATAAGCTTAAAAGATTAAGAAGTTAGCATTTAATTATAGTAATTTAGAAATTTACCAGAAGGAATTACCTTTATTAGATAATTTGAACTTATTTAATTTGATAAATAAAGCAAAATAATATTAGGAGCTCTTTAAAAAGAAGATAACTTCATAGGAAATATTTATGATTTTAGATTTTATATTTTTGATACATTTGTAACAGAAACAGATTTTTAAACAATATTCAATAATAATGATTGTGAGTTAAATTGCCAATGAAGTACATGTAAAGGTCCAAGTATGAATAGTTGCATTGAATGTAATTAAACTTGTAAGGATTGTTTAGCTGATGATATTAATAACTGTACTAGTTGTTATGAGGGATATTTATATTAAAGCAATTCTTATATTTGTAAACTTTGCTCAGACTTAATTTAGAGTTGTAAAATTTGTTTTTATAACTAGTAAGTTCCTATTTGTAAATAATGTGTAGAAGGAAATTTTTTAAATGAATAATAAAATTAATGCTAAACTTGTCAAAATACTATTGAAAATTGTAATAGCTGCACTTAAAGTAATACTGCAGTTACTTGCATTTCTTGCGAATAAAATTACTTACTATTATATAACAAATGCTTTTATTGCAATTTAACTAACTGTTAATTGTGTGATAATACTTTAACTAAATGCATATAATGTAAAGATGGATTTTTTATTAACTAAAACTAAAATTGTGAATCTTGCTAATAAATAGATTAAAATTGTATTAAATGCTAAGACTAAATTGAATGTTAGCAATGTAAAGTTCCATATAAACTATCAGAAAATTAATGCTTACTAGATTGCTAAAATTATTAATAAGATTCTAACTAAGACTTAATATGTGAAAACTGTACCAAAATTATTCCTTTTTGTGATGAATGTAATGAGAAAGGAGATTAATGCTTTAAGTGCTAGGATGGATTTATAAATAAGGAAGGTTAATGTATCAAATGTAGCGATGAAGTTTAAAATTGTGCTATTTGTGATAATAGTAAATGCATTTAGTGCAATCAAAACTTTCTATTATTGGAGGGGAAATGTGCTGAAATCTGTCCTTTTGAAAGCTACGTTCAGAAAAATTGGGAATGTAAATAATGTGATTAGATTTTTGAAAATTGTGAGAAATGTGGTATAGAAGAATGCACATAATGCAAATAAGGATTTTTATTTGCTGAGTAGTGTCCAAGTTGTAGTGAGATAGAAAATTGCTCAAAATGTAAACAAAATCAAGTTTTAAACAAAACTTGTGTATAAGAATGCGATAATAGTTCTAACGAATGTGAAGAATGTGAAGAAGGATTTAAATTAGAAAATGGAAAGTGCAATGATAAAACAAAAAATAATAACGAAGAAACTCAAAAGGAAAAACATGAAAATGAATTAAATATTTAAGAAAATTATAGTAAAATTCCTAAGAATATAAATGACTTGAATTTAACATAATAATAAGAAACTTTTATAAAATCATTATAAAGTACTAGTTTAATAGTATCTTCTATAACTGCTGCAGCAGGATATTCTACTTTAGTTGCAAGTTAAGGATCCTCAGATTGCTGCTAATAATTTTGGGTTGCTTAATGTTTAGATGAAATGATAAAAATAACAGGTTTCATATCAGTAATGATGCCTAATGTTTTATAAGCTCTTTATTTAGTAACTAAAGATTTGAAATAGATAATAATAGATTTGCTTGGAGTTAGCCTGGATTCTAAAATAGAGTCTTAAGGAAAAATATGATATAACTTATAAATCTAAAGCATTAATTCCTCTACCTTTATTTCAAATGGAATTAGTGAACTTTTCGATGTTTGTATATGCTTTGTTATATTTTTCGTAGTTTGATAATTAAGAAATTTGGATAATAAATTAGGAAATTATATGAACAGAATGTATGAAAATTATAGATATTCAGCACTTATAAGAACAGGTATGAATGTATCTTTAGGGTTAATGATTTCTATTTTATTATAGATTAGATTTTCAAATCTAGAAAATTTATACGTTACTATGAATACTTTTATCTCATATTTCTTTTTAGTAAGTTATAATATATAGATTCTAATGATAGCTTTCTGTTTTACAGTATTCATTTAGATAAAGAAATATAAATAGGCTACACTAGCAATATTTAAGGATTAAGATACTAATGAAGAGTTAATAATAACAAAGAGGTAAATAGAATAAAGATTCAACAGTTTATTTTGTGAGCTTAAAGAAAATAATAAACCTGCAGCTTTATATTTCTATGCTATTTTTCTTATGAGAAGAGTAGTAGTTGTATTAATCATGATTATAGGTTAAGAATATCCAGAACTTTAAATATCAATGACTTCATTTTTATAGTTCATGTGAATTTCCTATTTGATAAAATTTAAACCTTTGAAGCATTCTTTAATATTCGTGGTTAATCTTACCAACGAAATATGGATTTTTATTTTGCTTCTCTAGTTTTCATTTTACATCCATCCAATTAGTAGTAAAATAGAAGATTTTGCCTTTTTCATTGTAGTAGTAACTATGCTTATATTACTGTTTAATTATCTTATTGCTTTAGCTCTGATTATTTATAACCTTTTCAAGTAGTGAAGATAAAAAGGCGAGCAAACCAAAGTTTAGGGTTTCTAAGATAAGAAAGATCAAAGCACTACATAAATCGATGTTCATAATATTCCTACCTCAAGAATAAAAAAAGAAGTAAAGAGACATAGCCATCATAATGAGTCAGTTTCTAGAGAGTAAAATAATTAAACTTAAATCTAGGAAATACAAAGTGATAATATTTTTTGGAGAAAGAGAGAGAAAGATTTAGAGAAATGAAAAATTATATCATATATTTTAACTTAATCTGATTAGATATAAAGTTAGCAATATTTTAAGTTTTTTATTATCTCTCAAAGTATGAAAAATAAAATTGCTATTTTAGTAAATCAAATTTAATTTAAAATTTATTATAATTGCTTAGATACTTTCCTTAGGCTATAAGCAAAAGTTAATAACCAAGCTAATTAAATTTTAAATAATTAATTACAATGGCAAAATAAGAATTGTTATAACTCTAAGCCCTTTAATCCGTTTATTTGTTTTTAAGTATTTTATTCTAAGTTAATTTTTAAATTTATTTTCCTATTTTTAATTTATAAGATAGCCTAATAATGATATAGTTAAAACACAATGCACCATTTCCTTAAAACAAACCCTTATTGTAAATAAACGATTTTATAAATGAGTCTAATAATTAATTATATAAACTTAAAGAGATTCTTAAAGATAAATAATCCTCTTATAAAAGTATATTTACAGAATAGACTTTTTTAATAATCAGTTACATAAAGCCACTTTAGTTTATAAGCTTAATAAATAAAATTCAGATACTTAATCACGCTTAGCCAATAAATAATAATTCTACCAATTAATTATAAAATGTATTACTACTATAAAATTTCATATCTTAGAGATACTTTTGCTATAAACTCAAATTTATAAGCTTTTAGGATTTTTTATATGCTAACAAATATATTGCGAAAAAATAAGGCTCCCAGTTGAATTTACTTTATTTCGGAATAATAACTATTTTTTAAGAGTTCTAAAGCTTTTTTGGTGGATCTTCTGTTGATTTATTTACTTTTTGATCTTCTCAGCTATTTCAAATAATTCCATAATATTCTAAATTTTTTTTAATTAGAAATTTGCTGCTTTTAAAATGCGAACAATAATCAGCTATAGAGCGATATGACTACTAAATTTGATTATATGCTTATAAAATAACTATTCATATTTTTTAATTTTAAATATAAACACTACTATCACAAAGCCAGTTTAATAAAAGCTTTAAGTCAAAAAAATGTATTATGCATTAGCCTTATATTAGATAGTAGGTATATCAGAAAGAACTTTAAAAAATAAATTCTAAATGAGAATGCCTACATTAAAAGTTATAATTTTATATCTTTCAGTTTAAACTGATTGGATTGATGTGCTTTAAAGTCTTAAATTTTGCTATAAAATAATTATAATTTATTTTAAATTACGCTTCATTGTTATCTGGTAGCATTTGAAATGAAAGAATTATAAAGTTCTATAATTTTTATTTTATTCAGGTATATAAATAATTGTATACTCTATATCATAATTTAAGTAAATTTAGCTAATAAAACAAAGCTTATTTTTCTCTATTTGATGAGTTAAAAAATAATCAACTGAACTCTGAGTCTTCTATGCTTTTTTATTATATGATTTCTATTTGATCCGTTAATAGAGGTATGAAATTTTATTCTTTGACTAAGCAATGATATGCATATTCATAAGCTTTTAATAGATTAATTATCTTAAAAGTATAAAATATTCTAGTGAATAATTATTAAAAATACTGTATAGAAGTTTTATAATTCCAAATGCTTCAAGCTTTTATTTCTTTACTTTAAACGATGAACTCTTAATATTAATTTAAAATTTGGTTTTTTTGTAAGGGATTTTAGTTAAAAGAATAAATAACAACATTTTAAAACTTTATAAATCTCTACATCATATCATTTTGGATCTTAGACTAAATCTAAGAAATAAAAGGAAAAGCTAGAACTGTAAAATCAGATAAACGCAATTCGAATATTATAACAAAATTGCATAAATACTATTCAATTAATTTATCATCAAAAATTAATTTTAAACAGTGTAAGACAACTAAATGATTTAGAATATTAAAGAAGAAATCTCAATTTCTAGAGATATAATTTTAACTATTAATAAAAAAGCTAAGTTAAATAAAACTAAATAGTAAATTTCATAATTTAAAATATAATAAAGACTAATAGACTAAAAATTTATTGTAAAGTATTTAGGAATTAAATAAAATTTATTATTTATAAAATAATATAAAAAATCTAAAAATAAAAAAAGTATAATTATAGATGAATAAAGAAAGAAATTTTATTAGGGAACATTGTTTTAAATACTTATATCTTTATAATAAAGCTTTCTTTATTTTATTTCAAATAATTAATTTAAGAATAAAAGAAAACATTAAAATTTAATATAAAAATGAAAATAAGAAGATAAAGCTAAGCAGTATGAATAAAAGAGTTAAGGTAAATTTTGAATTAAAAAAATAAAAATAAAATAATAATAATTTTATAAAATTTAAGTCTTAATAGTTAATGAAATAAGCATTTGGTTATTTATAGATGAAAACAATTTAAATTGTTTACTTAAAAAAAATCATAAAAAAATTTCCTAAACTAAGAGATTATAATATCTTAAGAATAAGCATGAATATGAAAAACACTAGGAAACTACATAAATGCAAATATAAATGATATATCTAAAGTTTTATTAATTATTGTTAGCTATTAATGATTGTATCTATTTTTACAATATAGTCATCTGAACTATTTTAAAATAAATCTAGTTTTAAGTAAATTATGAGAAAAAACAGAGAAAAAAGGTATAACTAAAATGAGATTTTATCTAAATGAAATTTAAAGAATTTTAAGTATAATTATACATAATTTATTAACTATTAAATTTTTTTCTTTAAGTTCTTTAGAGTTGCTAATAAATATTTATGCATGAAAAACAGAAAATAAAATTATTAAAATTAAGTTTAATACCTAATTATAAAATTCCTAGTCTTAAAAGCTCTCTCACTTTACTATTTTAATTTAATTATTTTAAATTTTTATGAATTGAATAATTAATTCCAAAAATAAAGTTAGATATACAGTTAAATTAAGCTTAATTATTTTATATGGCTAAGTAATTCAAAAACTTAATAACAAAATTATTTTTATAATAGAAGAAAGTTAAAATTTTTTAAACTTATCAACCTAAATGAAATAATAGGGAAAAAATAGAAGATAGGAACTATAATATTTTTACTGAGAGATTATTAATTAGCTTTATAAATAAAATTAGAAAGTATGTCCTATCATTTCTTAATAACTAGTATAATCTTAATTTAGATAAAAATTTTATGATAGAATAAATTTATAATGTAGAAATTTTATAAAATATGAAGAATTTTGAATAATTTACAATATAAATAATCTTCTAGTTTGTAGAAGCTTGCTTAAGATATGATTTTCATATTTTGTATAATGCCATTAGATTAATAAAGAAATTAGCTTTGAAATTCTGTTAATCATATAAATTTTTTGATCTGATATCTGATAATTTTAAAAGAAATATATAAAACCTTTTATTTATTGCTAATAAGTCTAGAAAGTATAAAAGATGCATCTATTAAGTTTTTTATATTTTGCTCTTCTTTTTTTTTGCAATTAATTATGATTCTAACCCTTCCTAGTTAACTACTAAAATTTAAAATATTAAGTCTTGCAAGCATAAACAATTATAAAATTTTTATTTTTATTTTTATTTAACTTTCTAATCTTAATGTCTAAAGATAGAGTGTAATATTATGAAAAAACTTCTTACTAGCTTCCTTAAATTATGAAAATTGATATATAAAACTAATTTATATAGTTATCAATTATTTTTTTATAATTGTTTTTAAAAACTTTTATCTTATACTTTCATTAGCTTAATTACAATTATTTATTTTATTTTTATTATTATTGTTATTTAGTCTAGCCTATATGAGTAATATATATAACTATTTAATACTATACCTCTGATTTATTATTTAGATAATTCTTTATTATATTACATTAATGCAATTATTAAAAGAAATAGTGAGGAAATTTAAATTAAAAATCGAGAAGCTGATAAAGTGGGGAAATTTCTAAAGCAAATTTATTAGAATGGCAATTATTTTCAAAAAACGATGATATGCTATATAATTATAATTGCTTAAATAACTTATTAAAGTTAAAGAGGCTATAATAATAATATATAAGATAAAGTTATGATTACTTATTTTAGTCTAATAAATGTGTTATAAGCTATATCATTTACTAAATTAATAAAATAACAATTATAATTTCCTTTTATATTATAACTATTATTTATACCAAAGCTTTTCTATCTTATAAAAGTATCTGCTTATTTAATAAATATTTTTATATTCCTTGTTAAAAGTAGGAATTGGAGTTTCTATTTTAGCAATGATAAGGATATACAGAGATAAAAAATTTAAAAAAGTGTAATAGTTTAAGATAAATAAGTATCATAAATACTAAAATAGATTATTATCTAAAATTTAAAATTACGTTAATAACTATTCTTTATTAGCTTATTTTAAGATAATTAAAAAATAATAATTTAAACAAGCAGCTTATTTCTTTTTCTAATTTACAAAGTTAAATTATGATGCTAAACCCTAAAAAATAAAGAAAGTTTATATAATAAGAGATAAATTGAAAATAGAATTAAGAATCTAAAATTAGGTATAATGTATAATATTTGATATATTTATTATTTATCAAAGCCTATATATTTTTAATAACAATATTTTAAATTATAAGAGAATTATTGGGTAATTTATTATTATTAAAGGCTAGTATGCAGATTCAATTATCACTATCAATTGATTCTTAAGTATAGATATAAAAAAATAAATTAAAATAAAAGCAGAGATAATACAAATATATTAAAAATAAAATGATATTGAAATTCTGCTTAAATTATCTATATTTGCAATAATGTATGAATGAATTAGAATTATATTTCTTAATAAATCTATTTAAATTTCTATTATCACATTTAATAGATAAAGGTTATTAATTCTAAATATAACTTTATATTTCTTAAAGCTGGTATTTTTAACTATATTATATAACTAATTTTCAGCTTTATACTAGAATATATTAGTCCTAATCTTTAAGTATAAGCTAATAATTATAATAATTATAATTCTTCTATAATTTAGTATATTTTTTAAAAAATATCCCTAATCTCTTAAATAAACAATTAAAAAGTGCTTTAATAGTATTTTATTCATCTTTTTAAAAATATCATTGCTTAGGAAGTATATTGATTTACATTTTATCTTAAAAAAACTAAAGCTATCTAAAAGAGTTTAGAAGATAAAACAATAGCTAATTTAAAGCTTTTCATTTTCTACTAAATAATTCTTAAAAAGATATATGGGATTTGCTCACAACAATTCTTTAGGCTAATTAATGATTAAAATTTTTGGTTGAAATAATTAGTTAATAACCTTTTCTATTTGATGGTATTAATTAAATTTGTGAAGAGAAAAACAAAAAAAATTCTTTATTGAATAAAATAATAGAGTCATCTTGTTTAGGTAAAATAAAAAATAGTTAAGTACTTAGTAATGACGAATATTATTAAGAAATTCCTTTACATCAATTTTGCAAGCAAACATTTTTTGATAAAAGTATTTATCTCTTATAAAATAAATTTAATTTACAAAATAAAATAGATTTAATAAAGCTAATAATAGACATGAAAAATATAATAAACTTAAAAATAAATTAACTTTCTTATCTTAATAACTTTAATTTTAGAAATTTATATTCAATTATTAAAACTCATTTATATCAATCAAGAATTTATATCTTTATTTAAAATTTATTAAATCTTAATTAATCTTAAGAATAAACATCAATCCTAGTAAAAGCAAAATATTTATTTTTAATTATTTTTGAAATATAAATTGAGAATCTAAGAAATTTATAATTAGAGATATAATTTAATTTATAAGAATTTTAGAGCTTTTCATTCATATAATATTTTATTAATTATCTAATAGCTTTTAGGAGAGACAACTTAAACAATTGTATAATCTTAAGCATAGTTATACATTAAATCTTTTATTATTACTAAGAAACTAATATTTTCTATTTTTATATTTATAATATGCTTTTTATAATTTACTTAAAATCTATTTTAATTTTAAAAGTGTTCAGCTAATTATATGATATAAATAAATATTAATTTATTTTCTAAAAATTATTTTATAAGCATAGATTTAAATTAACTCTTATAATTTATACTAGTGATATTCATACTCATTCATTCTTAAGCTATTATATTCTCTAAATTAGGAAATTAATGCTTTCGTTATTTTTAAAAGACCAAGTTAAATTTTTTTAAAGCTATAAATAGCGAAATTATTTTATTCTTTCATTTCATTAACAAATTTTGCTAAAAGTTAATTAAATTATATTTCCCAATTTTGTGCCATTTTATCAAATTCAACCTTAGTTTACTTATATAACCTAGCTTTATTTATCTTTTCAATTTTGGTATTAAATTAAAAATGCAATTTATCCTTAAAGGTAATTGTTAGAAGGTGGTAATGGTTAGAGCTTTACTAAAATAATTTTTTATAAGGATAAAATATTTTAAATAAAGATATTTTCTCTTAATACATTTGTTGTTCTAATTTTATTTAGATCCTTATTACTCCTAAATGATTATTTATTTCCTGATTTTAAGTCTGATTCTAAACTATGAAATTTATTGTTTATGCTAGCTTAATTTAGTTCCTTCTAAAAATGATATAAAGCAATTTCTCTTTTATTTTAATTTTTTAATTCTAATATTCTTAATATTTTTCCTATACTATAGTAGATTAAATCCCAGTTATATATTAAATTATTTGTATTTTCTCATCTTTTGCTATTTCTTAATCTTATTTCACAGCTTTTGATTTGTCTTTTAAGTTTTGACTGAATTATAGATGCAAATTTATATTACAAGAAATTATATAGAGCTTTGCTACCGAGTCTTTCAACTAAGATCTCACATGATATCAGAATTAAAATTTCTAAGTATTTTATAATTGCTTAAAGTAAAGAAAAATAAATTAAAAGCAGTTAGAGATATATAAGCAAACTTCTGAATGAGAAATGCTTTTTACTCTTCTTTAGGAAGGCTTAAAGTTGAAAAGCTTTGTAATACCCAAATTTTTAAGAATATAATTTTTTAAAGCAAAGAGGACAATTTATAATCTCATTAGTGATACTACATCTTAAAGGATAGAAGACAAAATCGCTCATTTTCTATTTTTGTATTAGTTAAATAGAGCAAGCCTGCTTTATTTAATTAACTAAATTTATTTATAATTTACTATTTTCTATTCAATTATATAGCTATTTAGAGCAAAAATATCCTATTTAAGTCAATAAAATCTAACTTATAGCAGTATCATATGATAATAAAGTTTATTAGGATCATTGTAGAATATTTAGTAGCAGTTAATCATTAAAAAGTGTAGTTAAAAGTTGGAAGTTTAATAGGTAGAAATTTCGAATTTTAATGCAGAAATAATCTTCTTAGCTGTAAAAATTTATCTTTACTAGATTCATTTCTATTAATCAAATATAAAATCAAAGAATCAATGTATAATTTTCATTAAATTTTAAATCAAAGTTATTATTAGAAAAGTTTAGCTATAAAGTTAATCATTTAACAGAAGATCCACCACCAGAATTTTTGGAGAATTGCCAAATAAGTAATACTTTCAACTCAAACATAAAGAAAGCCATCTGATATGCTTTAGTTATTTCACAAATACTTACTCAGTTTAGTTAAATAAATCTTAAAGTTTTATAAATTTAGGTTAAAAAGAAAAAGAATAAAGCTCTCCTATTGAACTGATTTATTTGGTAAAAATAACTCAAAGATATTGAAATTTCATAGCAAGAATAGAATTTTAAAAGTTATTGATAGAAATATTATTTGGTGGCTTAATTAGATTTAATATCTTTAATTTATATATAAAGCTTAATATCTAAAGTGGTTTTATGAAAATGTTTATAATTAAAGTCTATTCTATTAAAAGACATTATAATAGGATTATTTTATTCTTTAAGAATCTCTTTCAGTATATATAATTAAATATTAGATTCAGTAATAAAATGATTTAATTATATTTATGATTATTAAGCTATTATTTTAATAAATTAGACTTTTTATTTATTAATATTATCAACTTTTAACTAGTTAGTAAATTAATATTTTAGAAAATAAATTTTATAAAGGTAATTTAAAATATTATGCTCCTTTATTTAAACAGAAAGGATCAGTTTTTAAGAACTTGGCTATTATAATTTATTTAATAACTGTCCATGACTTTCTTAAGTTCTTAAATTTAATTTTTTTATTTTTACTTATAACCAAATGAAATTATCTAAAGATTAATGTTTATAGATTGAAATTAAATTTACTGAAATAATAATTGTAAATATATGAGGGATATATAAGAGAAAACCTAAAATTAATTTAAATTTTTTAATTTAAATACTTATATATTAAGCTTTAGGTTAAAATTTCATTTCTCTCAATCTTCTTATTTCTACATAAAAAATAATCTATCACTTTACATTTCCTATATTTGATTTTGGTTATAAAATATATCATTTTGCAATTCCTAGACTTAAGTTTGGTTATTTTACTCTCTTAAAACTGATTCATTAGGAGACTTATCTGTGTCTTGATTCCTTGAAGTAGGAGTATTGTGGATTTAGTGTTATGTAGTACTTTAGTCATTCTATGCTTAAAAATTCTTTACTTTTGACTACTCTCTTCTCCATTTATGAAAATTATAAATAATTAGAGCTAAAGCAAAAAGATAATTAAACAGTAATAAAAGCATAGTAATTATTACAATGGAAAATGCAAAATCTTCTATTCTACTACTAATTGGATGGATGTAAAATGAAAACTATAGAAGCAAAATAAAAATCCAAATTTCGTTGATAATAGTCACTATAAGTGTAAATTAATGCTTCAATGGTTTAGTTTTTATCAAATAGGAAATCAACATAAGTTATAAAAATGAAGTCATTGATATTTGAAACTCAGGTTATTCTTAGCCTATTATTATGATGAAGACAAAAGCTATTCTTCTCATAAGAAAAATAGCATAGAAATATAAAACTCCAGGTTTATTAGTTTCTTTAAGCTCACAAAATAAACTGTTGAATCTTTATTCTATTTACCTCTTTGCTATTATTAACTCCTCATTAGTTTCTTAATCCTTAAATATTGCTAGTGTAGCCTATTTATATTTTTTTATCTAAATGAATACTGTAAAGAAGAAAGCTATCATTAGAATCTGTATATTATAACTTACTAAAAAGAAATATGAGATAAAAGTATTCATAGTAACGTATAAATTTTCTAGACTTGAAAATCTAATCTATAATAAAATAGAAGTCATCAATCCTAAAGACACGTTCATACCTGTTCTTATAAAGGCTGAATATCTATAATTCTCATACATTTTGTTCATATAATTTCCTAACTTATTATCCAAATTTCTTAATTCTCAAATTAGTAAAAATATAGTGCAGCATATACAAACGTCGAACAGTTCACTAATCCCATTTGAAATAAAAGTAGAGGAATTAATACTTTATATTTATAAGTTATATCATATTTTTTTCTAAGACTTCATTTAAGAATCTAAATTTAAATCTAAATTAATTAAATCTATTATTATCTATTTCACATCTTTAGTTACTATAAAAAGAGCTTATAAAACGTTAGGCATCATCACCGATATGAAGCCTGTTAGTTTGATCATTTCGTCTAAACATTAAGCAACCCAAAACTATTAGCAGTAGTCAGAGGATCCTTAACTTACAACTAAAGTAGAATATGCTACTACAGCAGTTATAGACGCTATTATTAAGCAAAACATTTAAATTTATTTTATAAATTTCTCCTCATTCTAGGTTAAATTTAAGTCGTTCATATCTTTAGGAACTTTACTATAATTTTCTAAATTACTTTAATCACCCCATCCTTCTTCGCTTTATTCACTCAACCCTTCTCATTCTTGCTCTTATTCATGTTCTTAAATTTGTTCTTATTCTTCTTCTTTTTATTCACTCTACTCTTCTTGCTCCTGTTCTTTTTACTCACTCTACTCTTCTTGCTCCTTTTCATGTTCTTCTTCTTTTTACTCACTCTAATCTTCTCATTCTTATTCTTGCTCTGTTTCCTATTTTTCTTCATTGTTTCAATTATTTGATTAATCTAAGCACATTTAATTTTGTAAAACAAATCCTTCATTGCATTATTAACAAATTTAATAACCTTGGTCACATTAACTTATGCAGATATTATTTTAAGTAATATACTTTTAACATTAAATGCAGTATTATATATTATTACAAGTAGGACACTATTCAACCAACTTAAGATTTTCTTTACATTATATGCATTATTCTCTATTACATTTCTCACAATTATCAAAAAGTTTATCACACTTTTTACATTCTTGATCTTATAAAATATAAGTATCGACAGGGCAACTTTCAACACATTTTCCTTCCAATAATAGAAAATTTTGATTGCAGTATATGCATTTACTAGCATCACAAGTGGCACAGTTTGGAATTTCATCGCTACATTTAACGCACTCGTTTATTTTATTTATATATTCGTTTTAACACTTAAAGCATTAATCTCCTCTTTCATTGCATTCATTACAAAAAGGGATAATTTTGTTGCAATTTTCACATACTTAATCATAGTTAGAATCTTGTTGGTAATTTAAACAATTTGATAAGCATTAACTTCCTGATATCTTAAGAGGCTATTAACATTATAGACATTCACCTTAGTTTGTGCATTTTATACACATCTTATCTATTAGGGAACAAAGTTGGCAGTTATTGTTTTAATCTAGGAAATATCCATCATTACATTAGATACATTTAGAAAAATCATTATTGCATTACTAACAATTATTAAAAGAACATCCAATACATTCATTATTTAAGAGTAAATAGCCTACTTAGCAACTAGCGCATAATATCTGAGTATTATAGGTACAATTAATACAATTTTATATTAAGTCTTAGCAAGCTTTACAAGTTTTTGTTATTTAGTCTAAAATATATTCTCCACTACAGCTATTACAAGTTACTTTGCTTTACTGGAAGTCGCATGTTTAGCAATTCTGTATTTAATTTTAACATAACTTACATACATAAATACTACTCTCATATCAATAACCATCAAAGCAACTAGTACATTTATTTATATCTTCAGCTAAACAGTCTTTACAAGTTTTATTACATGGAGTACAACTTTATAAATTAGGACTCTTACATGTACTTCATTAGCACTTTTAAGAGCATCAATTATTAGTAAATATTGATTAAGAATCTTAGAAAGTTAAGAAAGTATCGAAGATATAAAATTAAAAATCTCAAATTTTTCCATTAAAATTATCTTATTAATTATTTGATCCTAGAATTATCTCACTTAACTTATCAAATTAAATAAAATTAGATTATAAAGCATTACATTCTATATTAGCATAATACTAATACTTTTACCAGCAAATAGTTACATCTTATGGTTTTCTTAAACTTATAGAAAGGAAGTATCATTTCTAATTTTCTATTAACTTAGTGAAAGTGAAATTAGAACTTGGTATTAATAGTACTTAAATTTCTGAAAATGAGTTATTTAATTATATTATTGCTATAGTAATAGATTTAGAATAAATCTTAGTTATTTAGCAAACTATTCTTTATTTATTTTACTATAAATTTCTTTATCTTCTTTATCTTAAAACTCATTACATATTTTAGAATCATAAGCTTATACTATAATTATAAGAGGAATATTTAGAAGGATCGTAATTAAAATCCTAAAAAGTATATTAAATAGAAATATCTGAGTTATTTATATTAGTTTCTGTTTAGTTTTAAGTGAATTTTAAAAAAGGAGGATGATAATCATCTTTTATATCAGGAGAAATACATTCAAATTAACTAAACAAGACACATGGATTATCATCAGCAATTATTTAGATTCAATCGGTTTAATTTATTTATTAATCGTAGATATAAAATCTTGGCTATAGCATTAAACCATTAAATTGAGGAGTATTTTTTCATTATATAAGTGATGCTTAATCAATTAGCTAAATTTCAGCATAAGAATTTTAACAAAGTAGAGTTATTGGTTTTATTTAATCAATAGAGCAAATCTAGATATTGTTCTAGGATTTTTAGAAAGTAACTGCAAGAAAGTATCAGATGTTTCTATCAGTTGAAATATTAAGTTATGCTATTGAATGGCTAGTGTTTCTTAATCTAATTAACTAATCTTGTTAGGCTTCATCATACTATATTGCTATTTAATAATAGTTTGCTATTGTAACTAAAATTTATTCTTAGTTAGTTTATTCTAAATTTTTAAGCCAAAAGCTTATTGATCATTAATTTGAGGAGTATATTTAAGGATTATATCCATAATTAATAAAAGTTGTATCATTTATCTCTTGAGGTACTATAGCTTTTAGAGACTTATCACATAATTCTATAAATTTTAAGTTGGTTTAGTAGTTTTAAATTTCTGGTGATGAACATGTATCACAATTAGTTTCTAGAAAGCAAGGAGTTTATGATAAAGCAATAGAAGTAAAATTATCTTAACTGAGATAAGAGTAAAAAAGATAGAATCTAGGTTATAAAATAAGCCCTTCAAAAGTATTATTATTATTAATTCCTAATTATTAAGATGAAGTTAAATAAACTGCAAAATTTGAAGAATAAGATAGAGAAAAATTAGAGATTTTATTATAAGAAGGAATAATAATGCTTGCTTATAAATATTTTTTAGTTATATTTACTGAAAGGCCTATGAATATTCAGTTTTGGCAACTTAAAAATTCTTACACTTAATACAAAGAGATTGCTTAAATTAAATTACTACTAAAACTCAATTTAATCTAAAATTTATGCTGATTGTTCTAAATTTAGTTAGCTTAATAGCATAGATATGCATTTTCAATTTGTCAAATTACTTAAATGTTTGTATTTAGACAGTCACTCTTAATTCAAGTGGAGAAACTAAACTATTCTCTTGAATATGAAATAAATGCAGTACCATCTTTATCATACATATAAATCTAATTATTTGTTTTTCCTCTATAAGATAGATAAGGAACATTTTTATCAGCCAAACTATAAAATTAATAATCTTAGCAGTCTGTTACTTCAGGTCCATTACAATAGCTTCCACAAACTTATAAGCAAGGTGTTTTAATTAAAGCCTGTGTAAAGAATTAATCTATACCTATTGAATTGTTAATTCAAAATAGAGTCTATAATAATTAGATTTAAATAACACTTAAATCATAAGACAAAATATAAACCCTTGCTATATCAGAGAAATATTTAAAGTAGTACTATTCTAATATATTTGAATCATTACAACTTAATTATAATCCTTCATACTAAAACTGAGTACTACAAATATTAATTCTACCTGATAAATCTTATTATTCTCAATATCTTACTCCTATAAACATTCATTAGTTACAAGAATCTTCTACAGTAATATTAGCTGCATAATAGTAAGTTTAGCTAGCAGAAGAAAAATTAACTAAAGCTTAAATAACTAAATCCTTAGTCTAGGTTTATTAGCTGTATATACTAAAGCTATTATTATAAGTAGCATTACTTTCAGATATTTTAATAATGTTATTTGCATTCATTGTTAAGCAGTAATTATAAGTTCAGAATGATAAAGAAAAAGAAGAATTAATTGAAGAAGGATCTATACCCCATCCTTTTAAAGTTTTTGCTTGCTTAACTTCTAAGGCTTCACTATAATAATTAGTAATTTTAACTAAGGGTAGAGATTGTACCATTCTAAAAATAAGCGACTTGATCAAAAGCGTTAGAATTGCTATTTACAGTTTCATTTTATAATTCTAACGAATTAAAAGCTAATTTAAATGAATTTATTCTAGTTTAAATGTATTTAAATCTTAAAATGTGGATGGACTAACTAAAGGATTTTATCCTTTTCTAAGAAATTATATTAAGTAATATAAAGAGTAAGTATGATAACAAAATTAGATAGAAAAAAAAACAATTCGGATACTAGCTATTTTATTAATGAAAAATCAAGAAAACAAGGTTAAACATGTTTCTCTCAGAAATGTGGAAATTGAATTGAAGTAATTTATTTAGCAGGGTCCAAAAAAATCTAGCTATGCTATATTTAAATTGTATTAAAGAGATTTTGAAATAATAAGCTTAGGAGAGATTTAGAAAGCTAAGAAGAATTACAACAGTTTAAAAAATTAAGTCTAAGCAACTTATTAGAAAAATTTTAAGAGCATTTTAATTTTACCAAAAGTTGGTAATGCAATTTCAAAAGATTTAGATACTTTAATTACTAAATTAAACCTATAGAGATAGAAGGCTAGTCCATTGTGTTGAAGTTAATAATGAAAATATTTTAAGAAAAGATAAGAGGAGATTAATTATCAAAAGAGTAGAATCTAATATTTGAGTAGTGTTGCAATATCTTTTGTCGCTAAATTAGCATATTTATCTACATATCTTATATTATAATATTTATTAAGTAATCTTCAAAGTTCTAGCTATTCCTGAAAAAGAAAATCTCTCTTAAGATTAAATCCATTTAATGCTCGAACAATAAGTGCTCAAAGTTACATAATTTTTTTAATAAATTTAAGAATTTTAGTAGCTTACATAATGTAAGCCTAGATATTAAAGGAAAACAACTAATATTAACTTATAAAATAAATCTATAGCAAAGATAGAAATATAGAGATTATATTACATTAAATTAAGGTAAATTAAATATAATTTTCGCTTAAAATATAAATGTAAAAATTAAGGTGTTATAAACTTAAATCATTGAAATATACTCTAACTCAGGTTTATTAAAAATAAAAATCTTACTATTTTTTACAAGAACTGACATGAAATTAATCTCCGCTTAAGATAGGTTTGCTAAGTATTATTTTTAATTTTTAAGTCTTCCTCATTTGATTTATTCTACAATCTACTATTTTTCTTGAATCAAAGGATTCTATGGCAATTTATATTTAATGCAGTCAGGTATTCAAAGTCATGATTTTAATATTAATTTATTCTCGATATGAAAGTATATTAAAGCAAAGTTATTCATACAAGCATATTGAAATTTGTTTACCAAGTTAAAAATTGCTAGACATACCAACTTAAGAAAACAAATGTTAAAATCTTTATATTAAACTAAAAGGCTTATAGCAATTTTGAAAGAGTATCGTATTAAAATATTCTTATCCTATAATTGTCTTTTTCCATTCTTTCATCCCTCAAAAATGCAAAGAGCAATCCATGAAAGAAAACATTTACACACAAAAAGATTATAAAGCAAAGTTTATATATCTTATTAATTTATTCATCACTAATTAATAGCTTATTTAAATTTTTCATTTATAGTAATACTTTTAATTTATTCTTTAGTTTAGTTATCTTTAAAAACCTAGGGTAGCTTGATTATTAACAATAGATTTTATAATTTCCTACTAAAATAGAAAAGAATAATTTCAAAAAGATAAAATACTTAAATTACTACAATTATAAATTGAAGTGTAAATTAAAATTAAATTAGTGATATAGAAACCAAGTTAGATTAAAATACTTGTATCAATTCATAATCCTCCTTTCTTTTTTAACTTTTCTCTATAATTAAATTAGAAATTGATATATGGTATGCTATTTAGGATTATTAAATTGTTAGAGAGAAACTGTAAGTTTAAAAATTAAAAATTAATATTAAGATTTATCTTAATTATAAAGGGGTTATTATAAAATATTCCAAGCTTTAGTTGCAAGAATATTAGTAATAATAAAAGGACTTTGGCTTTGATATATTAGTAAAGTTTTATAAATGAAGAATAATAAAATATTATGATTCAAACTTATATATAATTAAGCTTATTAAAGTTAAAATAAATAAATCCATAGAGATTATTATTCTAAGATAATTAAAAAAGTTATAATTGTTATTAATTTCCTTTAAATTATATAAGATAATTAAAAATAATTGTGAATACATTCGAAGAATAAAACATAAATATTAATATGAGTTTAATGATAAAATAAAATAAATATTTCAATCAGACTTTTATATTAAAGGAATTATTTAACCTTAATCAAAATATCTTTATTAAGTAATCAAACATTCTGAATAAAAGGTAAATTGAAAACTCAAGAATTTATCAAGAACTTTTTCATTATTATTAAATATGAAATTATGAATTTATAATTTAATTTTCAACATTAATTTATTAAAGAGTTTTAAAGAAATTATTTATCTATTATTTAATGTAAATGAGAAAATAGTAAAATTTATTTATCGTTTGCTTGCTATTTTAATAGTTACAAATACTTAAAAATATCTAAATAATTTTCCTTACATTCGAAGTAGAATTCCATTTAACGTTGATATTCTAAAAGCTATTTGAATAGTAATAATTATTTAGAGCAATATGGTTACTATATCATGTTGGTATTATTTTTCAATTTGTTTATTAATAAAGAACTCAGAAATGAGTCCATATATTAGCTAAGCACAAGCAATTCACAAATAATTAAAATATAAAAGAATAAATTGCTTTTATTATTTTATCTTCTATGTGTCTTTATTAATTAATATTCACAATTTTTGCTATACTTTTAAGTTTATCTAACTCTTATATGGGATATTTCTTAGGTTTACAACTTTATAATTGTCTAGATATATAAATTAATAAAATTTTAATCTGCTAATGAATATCAACTTAGAATGTACCACATTTAAAATTGAGACTAGCTTAATTTAAGGATAATATAAAAGACACTTAAAAAATAATTTATTTATAATTAAAGGCAAAAAGAAATAATAATAGCCTCATTTTATTAAATGATACACTAAAGAAATGTTTCTTTAAGATTAAAAGCTACTATAATAAGCAAAATATTTAACTAAAATATTTCTTTTTAATGTTTTTTATTTTCTTTAAATTTAATACATATTATATGAATCATAGTTACAATCAATCTATTGATAGTGTCAATAAGAATTAATACATTCTAAAAATTAATAGATTTTAAGTTTATGAATAATTAGATTTAAAGAAACTTTAAGTATTTAGAAGGAATAATTTAAAAGCAGACTAACTAAATAAAAATATGAAAACTCAACCAAATAGTAAATAATACTATTTTTTAAATTAATATTAAATAAGTAGGACTCCTTATAAAATTAATAATTAATAACATGAAATTTAAATTTAGGTTATATATTTTTAATTAAATTAAGACTTTAGAAAATATATTATATTAATTAAGGTGCTTGAAATATTAAAAAAATATCAGCCAGATACAAAGCATATCATCCACCTTGCTAAACTTTATAATTTTAAATAAAAAAATCTTCCTTGGTAATTAACAACACTCAAAATTCTATATCCTTTATTAATTTATAGAGTCTATTAAAATTTCCAATTAAATTAAAAGATAAATAGATTTGTAAGGAAATAATTTAAAATTTATTATATATTTATTCAAAGGTAGATTTTAGGTTTTTATAATTTTAATAAAAATAAAAATAAAATAATAAAATTTAAATAAGATAAATATTATATTTAAAGCTTAAATAGAGAAAAATTATTTAAAGAATTTAACAAAGTGCCTTTTCTTAAAATTGACTAATGTGTTAAATTGAAAAATATAAAAAAATTAAAAATTAAAATTAAAATTTTAATAATTTTTATCTTAGTATCTATATATAAGTTTAATTCACAATAAATAAAAATACATTAATATTATAATAAATAAATAAATAAATTTGATTATAGAGCGCGTAGCACTCTCATTGGTGCGCAGCTCTTTAAAAAAAAATGTTTCATATTGACAAGAATGTTTGTTACTGATAAAATTATCAGATACTGGTAGACCTTGTTCAATATTGGTATAATTATTCAGTACTGATAAAAATGTTCAATACTGATATAACTTAAGAATACTCGTAATCTTTTCTACTTGTTGGAGGTCCAAGAACATGGCAGGATTGTGTATAATACATCACCAAAGCAGAGGACGACATGTGTCAATTATGGGTACTTAACTTCCCCAACCTCTGATGAAGCTCGCAATATTATTTCTTTTTAGTTCCAGAATTAAATCTAAACTAAGCCAGTACCGAAGGTCTAAGAATCTTATGTCTCGAGACCAAATCAAAGCAGAGGAAGACATAAAGTCGATTATGGGTATTTAAATTCCCCAACTTCTGATGAAGATGACCTTGTTGTTCACCTTCAAACAACTATGGAGGTTTTAAAAAATATATATAATAATTTTATATATTTTATCTTAATTTTTAGCATTTTAATTTATTTAAAAAACCAAATATAAAATAATATTTAAATTATTAGATTGTTTTCTTAAAAAAAATAACTATATTTTTTAATTCTAATTATTTTTAAAGGTAAATAAATCTGGATATAATAAATAAAATTCATATAAAAGTTTCTAGTAATTATAAGGATTCTAAATAAATATTTAAATTATATTTAGTTAAAACTTAGGATTTCTTCTGCTGTTTTATTATCTATCAATTAGAAATATGAACAAGAAGATATAATTTATTTAAACTTTACTATTATAATGCTTTATTTAATTTATTTATCATTAAATCATCATTGTCTTTAAGCTTTTTAAATGTTCTTATATCCTATTTTTTTAATTTTACTTTATTCTTTTATTTGAACTAGGAAAAATAAATTTTTTTAAATCTTTTATTTCAAAAAGTTTAATTAAAAATTATATTTACTAAGATCATTAAAAATGAAAATACTTAGTAATAGCAATCATTTAAATTATTAATCTTTTTTCTTACAAAATAATTATTTAAACTTTAAAGTGCTTTATAGTCCTATAAATCAAATAGATAATTTTGTTATGTTTTTAAATAAAGAAATAGCATTTTATTAAAGATAAATTAAATGTTAGCAACAATTTAAAAAAAATAATTAAATCTTGGAAAGTTTATCTTCTTTTATCATATAAAAAGATCCACCAAGAATTTTTTTCCTTCAAATTCTAAAGATATTGTTCAAGAGAAAAAAAGGAATAACTTTAAATTTAATTGGATTAGATATTATTAAATATTATTTCATTGATAGAATTGATTGTGAAAATTATCGCTAAAGAAAAATGTATTTATTAGATTTGAAATATAATAGAAAATTTAAACTTTTCCTTTTCTTATATCTAACATTTTTATATTATTTTAAATTTATTTTAAATATAATCTTGTCATTGCTAATAATTTTTATTTATTAAAATGCTAATTTAATCAAACTAGCCTATCTTAGTTATTTAATTTTTTATAATCTAGTTAATTCTCCCATTATCTCTATAATTTGTTAATTCTATATCTTATCTAATCCAATATAATTATAGCTTTTATAAATGATATTTCCAATTTCTTCTTCTAGCTAAGCTTTATTTATCTATCACTAAAAAATTTAAAATAAATTTGACTTATAATATTTGAATTAAATAGGATAAAAGAAATTTAAAATCTTTCAAGAGTTTAAAAGAATATGATAACTAACTTTTAAAGTTAATTTTTAGCTCTTAATTATGTTTTACAATAAATTTTAAAATAATATTAAATAGAAATTAAATTAAAGCTGTAAAAGCTGAATGCTAAAGATTCATAATCATTTAAATGTTTAAATTTAAATTTTAATAAATAATTATTATTTAGCTCTGTAATTTAGAGGTTAGAAGCTATTAAAATGAAACAATTAAGTCTTCTGTTTTAAATTTATAATTTATGTATAAAATAAAAGTTTTAAATAAATTAAAGAAGATAAACTTAATTCATTTTCTTTTTATTACTCTCTCGTATAAAGCTAAAAATTGTATGGTATTTTAAAAATTTATTATATTTCATTTAAAAAATTGATAAACTTCTTCTCAATTTTAATTGATTTTTTTTAAGAATGCTAGTTAAATATAATTCCATTTGTTATTTTTAATTTAGATAATATCCAGATAATTTCTTAAACCTTGCAATTTTCAACAAATTGATTGGTTGCTAAATTATGAAATAAACTTTACATGTAGAAAATATATAATTATATACATTTTGCTTATAAAGCTAGAATTAATTAGATATTCTTTCTTATCATTTATTACAAATTAGCTAATATTATGACTTAATCACTTTAAAATTTTATCAAAAGTTAGAAAAGAAAAAAAATTAAAGAAATGTTTAAAATGAAATTAAATAAAAAAGTTCTAAATTTAATCCAAATAATAGCGTTGTTGCTTTTTTTAGTTTTCGTTAAAATTTTAAAGTACTAATTTGAATAAATCCTAAATTATATTCTGTTGCTTTTATCCAAATTCTATGAAAGATTTAATTAAATTAAGATAAAAATGATTTGCTTAAATTATAAAATAATTTTTAATCTTAGGACTTGTAATTTTAATAACTAACCTGAAGTAATTCTATGGAAAGCAGCTTAAATCAAAATAAGATTTAGACATAACTTGCCTATCTATAATAAATAATCAAGAGTATTAATACAGATTTTTAAATTTTTTAGCTCTCTAAACTTAAATAAAAATAAGTTTATTTAGTTATTTTTCTTATGGTGCTTAATTTTTTCTTTAATATTAAAAGTACAAATATCATAGATATTTTTTGAACTTATAAAGAAACATTAGATCGTATAGAACATATCTATTTATTAGAATAGTTAAGTTTTTTGGATATTCTCAATTTTTTCGCATATAAACGTAAATCTTAAATTTATACACTTAAAAGCTTTTAAATAGATATAAAAATTGAGGCAAAGACAAAATGATAGAGAGAAAAGATGATTGAATTTAAGAAAATTTAGTTTAAACATAATTTGTATAATAATTAAATTAAAAAATACAATTATGCTCTAATATTTAAACCTTTATATCTATTTTATTTTATGAAGCGATGAAATTCAGACAAAATTAAGATTATATTTAAAAACAATAATTAATGTTCTTAAATGTAGGAAGCATTTCGGCAAATAAGGTGACTTAAATTCTATAATTCTATCATTTAAAATTTAAATTTACGTAATTAAGTAAAAGCTTTTAATTTATTAAGATAGAAAAAAATTCTTAACTAATAATATAAGCAAGGTTTTTTATTTATAATTAACTAAAAGACTTTTAATAAATTTTAGTCTTTCAATTTTTACTAGATAAATTATAAGAAAGTTAAAAGTTTAAATAAATTTTTATTTATCCAATAAATTTAATTAAATAGACATTTTCAGATAAACAGCCATTTGCTATAGTTTAAAAGCATTGAAATATATAAAAAAACAAAATAAAATACTAACGAAAACAATTTAAGCTCTGTTATTATTTAAATTTGAGATGAGATTAAATGATAGCAAATTTACAAAATTTACAAATTATTTTAATTATAGCCTAAGTCTAAAAAGTTAGGTTTATACATTCTATTAAAAACTTTAAATAGAAAATTATATCGATATAATTTAAAATATCAGTTTTAAGTAATATATATCAATGATTTGAGGGATATAAGAAATATAAAATCAAATCAACGGCAAAGATAAATAAAAATCAGTTAAAATTAGACCTAAAGCCAATTAATAGTTCATTCAATCACGTAAATGATTGAATAACAGGTTATTTATGAGTAAGTTTAATTTAAACAGGTTCAATTCTCTGCTTGGAAGCATTTTGCAATATATCTATCTAGTTTCAATAGAAAGATTGATATTAATATCAATGTAATTAGGGATAGAAATAATGATGCTAATTTTATTTTTAGATTTATTGGTATTTATCAATTAATTTTAATAATAGAATTTTAAATCTATTTACAAGAAATTTTATTCAATTGTATTCATAAATTCTTACATATATGAATATTTGGGACTTCATTGGCATTTTATCTTTAATAAATTTAAATTATAATTGTTTTAATTTTAATTGATTTTTCACATTCAAACTTAGAAGGAAATTGATAATGAGAATAGAATTTTTATTTACTTCAAATAATAGTAAATTACGCAATAACACTTATTTAATTTATAATATAGCTATTTTAAAAGATCTAGACTTTGATAAATAATAATTATATTAATATATATTATACATATCAACATTCTTGAGATTCTTAATTTTGTTTTCATTTTAGTTAATATTAAATTAGCTTCCTTAATTTATTTTAGACTTTAAATAACTTAATTTAGCTTTTTAAATTTGAAAATTTATAATGCTACTTGCTTAGTAAATATATTATACGTATTTATCTATAATATGAAAGTTATTACGTATGCATAAATTTAAATATTTTCTAACTTATTATTATTTAAGTTTATTCATTAGCAGTTGCAACTTGGGATTTTAAGTTAAATTTTCAAGAAATAATTTACAGCCAAAATTAAAAAATTATTTCGAATATTCTCATGAATTGAAATAACTTTGAGAGGAAATTTAACTTAACAATTTTAAAATTAAGTTAGTGATGTTTAAAATAGCCTGATTTATCATTCTTTTATAAATTTATTCGATGCAAATTTAATTCTTGCTTACCTAAAGTCTATCAAATATTATATCAAAGTAAGCATTTAAATTAAAATTACTAATAAAGGGAATCAATCTAATTTATATAATAACAAATTAAATTTTAACTTGTTTAATACTCTTTAGAAGAACAGCCGAAACAGATTTATATTTTACCCTTTATAAAATTATTTTTATTATAAATATTATATTTTAAAACCGCCATAGTTGTTTGAAGGTGAACAACAAGGTCGTCTTCATCAGAAGTTGGGGAATTTAAATACCCATAATCGACTTTATGTCTTCCTCTGCTTTGGTTTGGCCTCGAGACATAAGATTCTTAGACCTTCGGCCCTAGCTTCGTTTATTTTTAACTCTGGAACTAAAAAGAAATAATATTGCGAGCTTCATCAGAGGTTGGGGAATTTAAGTACCCATAATTGACACATGTCGTCCTCTGCTTTGGTGATGCAATGAGACACAATCCTGCCATGTCCTTGGACCTCCAGCAAGTATTAAAGATTACGAGTATTCTAAAATTATATCAGTATTGAACATTTTTATCAGTACTGAATAATTATACCAGTATTGAACAAGGTTTATCAGTATCTGATAATTTTATCAGTAACGAACATTCTTGTCAGTATGAAACATTTTTTTTAAAGAGCTGCGCACCAACGAGAGTGCTACGCACTCTATAATCAAATTTATTTATTTATAAAATAAAATAAAAAAAGCATTCTCACACATACTAGTCTAAATTTAATAATTAAATTGTAGCATGCAAAATATCATGCTAAGAGTGTGTTTTACGACTTTTATTTAAAAATGCTTAGGCAAGCATTTTACTAAATTTTAGGTAGCTAGAAAATTTAAATAAATATGACTAACTAAAAAGAATAAAATATTTAAACATCATCATAAAATTCTAAGTTTCAAAGGATTTGAACCTATTTAACTAATTTAAAGAAATGTTTCATCTTATGGATTTCTATATTTGAGAATAGGAAAAAATTTTACTTTTAAAGTGTTTTGCTTAAATTTAAGCTCATTATTTTATCTCATCTATTATAGATAGTCTTCGTTGCCTGTTTAATAAATTTTAAAAATTGTTTATCTTGAAAAGCTTTCATATGAACTTGATTTTTTATTTTTTTACTATCTCAGACTATTCACTTTAAAAAATTATTTAATGTATTCAAAAGAAAAAAAGATGTCAGGATTTAAACCAGAATTCTTTGTGGCTCCTAAAAAGTAGGAGTTAATGACATCCTAGAAAAGCTAGAACCTGGAAATGGGTTACAAAAAGGTCACCCATCAGGATGAATCTCCCACCTCTGAAAAAAAGCCTAGGAAATAGGCTAAGAATATTATGCGCTCGGAAGTCTCGAATCTCACCACATAATAGTAAATAAGCTATGATTAGCTGATTAAAGTGGCGCTTGACCTCCAAGAAGAGGTCAAAAAGTTGAAGAAAGACAATAAGAAGTTAATGAAAAAACGTGAATTTGCAGAGGAAATAGAATCGAGACTCATGATCTAAGAAAGAGACCTTAGTTCATTTTGAAATATTTCACAAGATTAGAACAGTTAATCTCAAAACTAACAATAGAAGCAGAAAGAACTGATCAGCAAATTAGAAAAAATAGAAGAAAATCAGTAAAATTGCAGCTTTAAATGGAATCGAAAGAATAAAAGAATGATCCAATTATAATTGAAGGTGAAATAACCCAAGATTTCAATCTAAACGACAAGCAAGAAGATGTTATTATTGTAACTCTCAAAAGCATCTGTGGAAAAGATGCTAGAAATTTCTCAGAAAAAAAGGAATTAAAAGTAAAATAATTTAATATTCTGCATTTAAAAAGGGTTCTGAGATTTAATTGGCATAAATAAAAAAAAGAAAAAAACGTTATATATAAGATCAGTCGAATTAGATTTAAAATCTAAATTTTAAATTTTTACTGAAAGAGCTAAAAATAATAATTTAAATTAAAATAGCCAATTCAATTTTTCTATTCTCTCTATTTTTCTATAAATAAAATAAGAAAATAATTTAAATTTATTTACTCCAGAAGCTTTAAATTATTCCTAATAATTTTAAACTTAATTTTATTAACTAAATTTTAAATAAATGATCTTTATATCTAATTTTTATTTTAACTATTATATTAAGAAACTTTAAGTTATATAATGATAAAAAATTTAAATTATCTTCTCCTAATTCTTTAAAAATAATATAAAATTAAAAAAAATTTGAAATTAAATTTAAATGGATTGACAATAAATTTTAAATATAATAGTTAGATTATAGCTTAAAAATTCATCCTAAAATTTAAATAGATATATTAATTTTCCATAAATTATTATTTATTAATTTTTTTCTTCAAAATAAAATATAATTAATATTACTATTTTTTTATTTTATTTCTTAACTTTTAAAATATCCTTAATTTTTTATTTTTTAGGATGTAATTTATAAAAAATTATCTAAGAATTTTCATAAAGATAATTATATAAACTTTATTTTTTTAAAAATCATAGCATTTATAAGATTTTTATTTTTTTCTTAATAGATTCAACTCTTATTTTTTATTTAACTTTTTTCCAACTTATCCACTACTATCTTATCTTTCGAATTTTAATAATTTTTTTCTTATTTTTCATTTAACTAATCAAATTATTTATAAAGATGATTTTAGGTAGAAATAAATTACTATAACATGATAATCTCTCTTTAAAAATCTATTTAAAATTTAATATTTTTAATTTATTTTCAAAATATTATTTTATATAAAAGATACAAGTTTTAAATTAAAAATTTATTCATAAAGCTTAAAATAAAATTTAATTTATTAATTAACGATTTTTATAATTCTAAAATAAATTTTCTTTAAATATTATTTTTTTATTTCTATATTTTTCAAAAGCTTAAAAATTAAATATTTAAAAATTTAAAATTATTTAATTTAAGGAATTTGTCTTTTATCAAGCCTATTTTTTCAAACCCCTTTATTTATTTTATAATCTTTTTAGTTTTTCTTTTTTAATAAAAAAGTTTCTTAAAGTATCTTGGATATAATATAATTAATTGATAAATTTTAAATTTTTGATTTATATAGTAATTTCTTAAAGTTATTTAAATAACGATTTTAGACTGATTTCAATCTCTCCTACTAAAACAGACAAATTTAATTTTTAATGCTTTAGACTAAATTAGAAATATAGTTACTAAACTTAGGTTGATTTTCCTTTAGTTTCTTATTTTAAATTATTTTTTATGACTAATAGATATCTGAATACCTTAATCAACTTGATTTATAAATAAATATATGGTTTTTATTTATTTGCATAATAATTAAACTTAAATAATTAGATTAATAAAATAATTTATTCTAAGCTAAAGATTTAATTCTTTAGTTAATGAGCATAGTTTTAGAAGTGAGATAAATAATGATATTAATTAGTTAAGCTTAATAGAATTTTTTCTTAATATATCTTTACTATATGTTTATAATTAAATCTATTTAACTGAGATTATTTTAAAAATAGGTGTATTACCAATCTGCCTTCATATATTAAGTAATATAAAGAATAATTGATTGAAAACTTAAAATGTAAACTTTATAAACTTAAAGGGAATTTTATTCTTTTAAAACATTTTAAGTTTATTATTTACTTTTTTCTTAGATTTTATATATTTTTGCCATGCTTTATAACTACTTCATTAATAAGCTCTCTTAATAACTAAAAAATTATCTACCAATAAATAAACATTTTGTTATTCTATTTTGTCAAGGAAATAAAGCTTATGCATTTTAGAAATGAAATAGATAAAATGATTCTTTTATTATGCACTAATATAATAAATTACTTAAATGGGACATAGTAATAAAGATAAAATGTATAAATCATATTTATAAGCTTACTATCTAAAAAGTTTAAAGCTAAATACATTTTATGTTTAATGCTTGCAGGTTATATAATTATTATAGATATTTTCTTTGCTGCTAGCAATTATTTAATTATATCGAGTATTTAGAAATAAAGATACAACCATCTCTTATATTTATATCTACATAATTTAATTTAATATATTTGGAAACTAAAGAGGTTTTATATCATTTTATCTAGTTTTTACTATTATTTAAGCTTTAATTTCTATATTTCGAAATAAACTTAATTTTAGTTATTAAAATGAAGAACTTAGATTTTGTTAATAACAATTTTATAATTATAGATTTGTACCTAAAAGTAATTAAAATGCTATATAATTTTATATAGCTCTAATTTTATTTCTTTAAGCTTATTCTATTTATTCTATTTTTTTATTTTGCATTTACTTTAACCTTTTTTATTTCTTAAGAATTCCTTTTAATAAATATCTTGAATAAATAGAGTTATTAATACCCTTAAGTAAAAGATATTCGCTATTAAAGATTTATAGTAAAAATGCTTTAAGCAAAATTTTAAAATAAATAATAAATGCCTATTATTTTTCATAAAATAGACCTAATAAGTTAAATAGGAAGATTATGCTTTTCGTAGGAAGAAAGTATTAAAAAAAATAAAAAACTAAAAGGAGATTTATTTTAGTTTTACTTCCAAGTTTTAATATACTCTATATTATAATTTTAAGATTATTTCAATTAAGCATTTTCTCTACATAAAGGTTTTTTATAAGTATAATCTAAAAAATCCTTTTAATTTATTTAATACATTTGCCTTCATTCTTTTAGCAAAGTTGTTTCACTTTTTAAATTAATTTATTTCCAGATAAAGAATAAATTTTGATAATTATTTTTAATGTTTTCTTTAAGAAAATTAAAGTTGATACTAATAAAATGAGTATAAATGATTTAAGATTGGAAAATTATTAGGTATTTAGATAAAGGTAAATTATAAAAAATTTTATCATTCAATTACCTAATTTTTATATTAAGATTTTCTAACTTAATGCTAATTTTGTTTTAGTTCTAAGAAAGATTTAATAATTATCTAGTAGCTACAGCAAGATATATCATTTATTAATTTTTAAATCCATTTAATTAAGATGCTATTAACATTTGGAGGGCCCGTATTTAAATTATTGTATAGCAATTTCATAAAATATTTAAGAAAATTTACCTTTCTAAGTAAAAGAAAACTTATATTAATTTGGTTTGAAGAAAAAATGAAAATTTAGCTTCTATTTTAGATATCATATGCTTTCTTAGAAATAGGATAGCTGATATAATTATAAAAATACATTTATTTTTTTAAATATAACTAATGCAATAGATAAGCAAGAAATTATTATATAAAATATTGACAAATATCTAAAAGAGTTATTATTCAATTCAAGAAATAGCTCACTCTTTTGCTTTATTTGAGATTTTACGAGTCGATTTTTCTAGATCCTATGAAATTTTTTTTCTTTTTACCATACTAGTCTTGCCTTTGGCTTTCTTTTTTTCCTCATATTTATTTCGAGAGCTTAATATTTTTTCTCGATACCATTATCGTTTCTAAATTATTAAAACACTTACAGTTACATATTCTTCTACTTATTATTCTTCATTATTTTCTTAAAATTCTGACTCTCTTAAAGTAGAATTTGACTCTTTCATATTAAATATTGCAGTTTTATCTTAAATTGCATAGGCCAAATTTTAATCTACTGTTGGCAATATTTTCTATTCTTTTACTTTATTGCTTTTTTTATTTTATTGCTACTTCTTAGTTTTTGCTTAATTTATTACATCTTTAATGAGAGAAATTAGGCAAATTACGATTCCACAGAAAGTCACACAATTTGACATAGAAACTACTACAAATCCTACTAGCTTAGCTTTATCTAAATTTATAGATTCTAAACTTCTAAGCTTTACCTCATCATCGAAAGTATAGAAATAGAAATTGAAAGCATTTAGAGTGATAAACCAAACTTCTAGAATAATATGAATAATATTGATTATTCTTTTAGTGAAAGGCTGAGTAATTATTACATAAACTGCTTATTTTAAATTAATCAGAACTATTAAAATTACCTAAACAGTAGGGTTCTTTCTTAACCCTATTAATACTAATGCTAATAGAAATCTTCTTAATAGGAATTAAGGATAAAATACTAAGGCACTTAGTTTGTTTGTCTTCAACTCGTCAAATAGAGGAAAATACTTTTATTTTAATTAATCTAGTTTATTCTAATCTTAAGCTTCTTTATCTTAAACTTTGCTCTATAATTTTGCAAATTTTTTTATTACTCGAAAGAAGTGAAAAATCACTAAAACTTAGATTACCTAAAAATAAAAACTTACCATTCCTATAAAAGATAAAATGGAGTTTAATCCAGTATAGAATGTTTCGAAACAACAGTTGAAAGCTTAAAGCATTATTGAATAATTTATTTAAAGAGAGAAAGCTAAATAGACTGAGATTAGAAATCTATAATGTAGATATTCATTTCTTAGCTTAGAAATCATATTTTTCTTAACTTTTTATTCTATTTTTCCCACTATAAAATCTATAACTAGATATATAGAAATTATTAAGATGTGAAATAAGCTATTTGCTAGAAGTGTATAACTATAATATCCTATTATCAGTAAATTATTCTCCTTTACACGCATTTCTTCAGCATCTAAAGTAAACATGAGAAATTTATTATCGTTACCTGAAGCTAGCATTTTACTTTCACTTTGTTAGAAATAATAAGCTGCTAAATTTAAAGGCTTAGGAACATTTACAAAAGCATTTATCAGAATAAGTTATGAAGCTAATAGAAGAGTAAATCATCCAGCAAAAGATCCACCAGAAGATCCTAATATAACCGTCAAAACAGAAGAACATGCAACTCCAACATATAATGCAGCATCAGAAACTGCTGAAGTTGATTGATAGATAATTTATTCTGTCTAAGAAAGATTAAATTCCTTAAGACTTGTAGGTGGCTTACCATATTCTTATTATTCTTCATTTTAGTCTTCTTTGCTTTCATTATTTAATTTACCATTGCACATATTATTTTCTAATTTAAATCCTTCTTCGCATTCTTCACAAATATTAGTGTTATTATCACATTCATATACACAAATATTCTTTAAAACTTAGTTTGAATTACATTTAAAGCAATGGTCTATCTCACTACAATTTTGGCATTATTCAATAAAGAAAAATCCTTCTTTGCATTATGTACACTCTTCTATATCACATTTTTCACAATTATCAAAAATCTAATCACATTTTTTGCATTCTTAAATTTTTTAAACGTGGCTTTCATCAGGACAACTTGAAACACATTTTCCTTCCAACAAAAAGAAATTATGGTTGCATTGAAGGCATTAACTATCATCGCAAGAAGCGCAGTTTTAAATTTAATCACTACACTTAACACATTCATTTACTTTATTTATAAAGTTATCTTAACATTTTAAGCATTAGTCTCCTTGTTCAGTGCATTCATCACAAAATGGAATACTTTTTGTACAGTTTTCACATATGAAGTCTTAATTAGAATCTTATTAGTAACTTAAACAATTAAGTAAGCATTAATTTTCTGATAGTTTATATGGAAAAATGCACTGCCAGCATTCAGTTTAATTTTAACATTTACTGCAATTTTTATCTATTTATTAGCAAGATTCACAACTTTAATTTTAGTTAATAAAGTATCCATCTTCACATTTTAAGCATTAAATTTGATTATTATCACACAATTAACAGTTAGGTAAAGTGCAGCCAATGCATTAGTTACTTTATAACAAGAAGTTTTATTCACAGGAGTTGCAAGCTACCATGTTATTATTTTAAGAGCAGTTATTACAATTTCTGATAATGCTTAAACAAGTTTAACATTCATTCTTTTCTTCATTTAAAACATATTCTTCTTCACATTCAGTACAAGTAAGAATTCCCTAAGAATAGTCGCAATTTTTACAATTTTATATAAAGTCTGAGCAAAGTTTACATATTTAAGAGTTGCTTAAATATAGAAAGCCTTCATAACAACTAGTGCATTTATTAATATCTTCAGCTAAACAGTCAACACAAGTTTCATTACATTTAACACAACTCTTGATACTTGGGCTTAAACATGTACTTCATTAACATCTAATAGCACATTCATTATTAGAGAAGACTTTTATAAAATCTTAACTTTATAAAAATGAATCAAAAATATAAAATTTGAAATCATAAATATTTCCTATAAAGTTATCTTCCTTTTCTAGAGATCCTAAAATAATTTTACTTTATTTATCAAATTAAATAAACTTAGAATTAGAATTGATGCATTATTCATTTGAGGTATATTAATATTACTGTATACAAATAGTAACTTCTTCTAACTGATTTATACTAATAGAAATTAAATATCACTTCATATTTTCTATTAAGTCTATATAGTTAAAATTTTATCCTTTAGGAGTTAGTAGTACCTAAACATTTGAATGAATGGAGTCTTATACTTATATAGCTACTGTGACTGATTATTCGTATAATGAAGTTATTTAGCAAACTATTCTTTATTTATAGGTTTATAAATTTCTTTATCTTAAATCTCTTATTCTTTGAACTTATTCTGTATTTTAGAATCATAGTGATAAACTATACTGCTAGGAAGAATATTTTAAAGGATCATAACCGAAGTCCGAAAAAGTGCTCACAATAGCCTCTTACTAGTTATTTATAATAGTTTCTATTAAGTTATAGGTAAAATTAATATAATGATAGTGCTAATCCTCTAATAAGCTAGGAGAAATACATTCGAACTAACTAAATTAAGCACATGGATTATCTTAGGTAATTATTTCTATTCAGTCTTATTGTGTTATTTCTTGATCGTAAGTATAAAATCTTGGCTGGATTATTTTTCCATTAAATTAAGGACTTAAATTTAAAGCCATTGTGGAAGTATACTAAAATGAAACAAAATTATATTATGATAGTTAACTAGAGTAAGTTAGTGCTGTAGGTTTGATTTAATCAGTATAGCAAGATGTTACAGCTTTTAAATTAGTATTTAAGGTAAGTTAAAAGAAGAATCATTTAGTTCTACTTATTTCAATGATTTATTATAAAATTAGTTGCCCATTAAAATAAAAGTTAATAGTTTGAGTTTGTTGCACTTAATCATACTATATTGTTAACTAACATAAATTCTCTATTTTAAATAAGTATTCTTCTTAATTAGTTGTTCCTAGATTATAAAGTCATAAGCTAATTGATCAAATACTTTAAGAATAAACTTAAGGGTTATATCCATAATTGTCAAAAGATTTAACTTAAAAATTAGTTGGTAGTTTAGGTATTAAAGGATAGTCAGATAATTCCAACATTTTTAGATTAGTTAAGCTAGTCTAAATTTCAGGCGAGATACAAGAAGCAAATCTAGTTTCCAGTAAGCAAGGGGTTTATGAATTAGCAATTTAAATGAAATCAGTCTGATTTAGAAAAGAATTGAATAGATAAATTCTTGGTTATAAAATTAATCCTTCAAATTGATTTAAATCTTCACCTCCTAAAACTATGTAAGAACTTTTTAAAATTGTAATAGCAAATTGAAATTATTGGGTATTATTAAGTTCATCGTTAGGAGAAATAATTGTAAACTCATTAACTTAACTTTATTGTTCATTTGAAAAGCCTATAAAAATTCAGTTTGAGCAGTTTATTAATGAATTTTATTCAAAAATAGTAAATGCCTGTGAAATATCTAGATCTTGACTTCATAAAATTTTAAAAGTATGCTAATTTGATAATATTTAAGTTTCTTTGTAACATAAAAATTAAGAGTCTATTTATAATATAAATTTAATTTCATTATTAATACAATAACTTTTAATTCAAGTAGAGAAACTAAAAGAATTAAAGGTATACTATAAAAGCTTTTTATTATCTTTATCTTTTGGTCTTATTTATTGCTTTAATTTTCCATAAGTAGATAAAAAAGGAAAGGTTTAATCAGCTAAATTGTAAAACTGATAATTTTAGCAGTCAGCTATTTCAGGACCAATACAATAACTTCCACAGAATTATAAGCATGGAATTCTTTAAAGAGCTTCTGTAAATTAATCATCTATATATTATGAATTGCTAGTTCAAAATAAAACCTATAAGAGATTCAACTAGAAATTATTACCATCATAATCAATATAGTATAATATTTAAAGTTATGCAGAATTAGCAATGCTTTTAAAGTAATATTCATTTATACTATAGGAATCATTACAAGATAAATCAAATCCATGAACTTAAAATTTAGAACTACAAACTTTTAATTATCCTTATTATAATTGCGTTTCTCAATATTTTATGCCTATAAATATTCATTAGTTGCAAGAATTTCCCAAACTAAAATCCGCTTTCTCAGAAGCAATATTAAATGTATAAAACTTAAGAACTAATTCCTAATTCTAATTTTATTCTACGTTTATATTTATTTCATAAGTGTTAGATACTTGGATTTAGTTAAAGAGGATAAAATTTAGTTCTTCTTATTTATTGCAATAATGATATAATCAGAATGTTAATGAAAAAGATTATTGACTTAGCTGAGTGTCAATTCCAAAAAACTGTAACGGCTCTTTATTTTAAGTTTATTGAGGCAGATAATAGTCAGTAAGTTCTATAAACTTTTAGGGTTAACCTTAAGAGATATTAATAATGTAGATCAAAGCAAGCAATAGACAAAATTTTATTTTTCTCTCCATTATTTATATAGTTAAATAATAAAATTAAAACTTTAATTAGATACCTTTATTTAAAAATAAATTCCTAAAGTTTAAACTTGTTTAAAAATGTTCTAATTATCCAGATGTATGAAGGAATCTAAATTTAGCTCTTTTAAATCTATTTAAAAAACATTAAATTAAAGCTGCTTCTGACTTCATACTTCCATAGCAAATTTAATTTTTTAAACCTAAAAACATAGATTAAATTTTTTTATTCTAAGCAAAATAAAAACTTGACTGTAAGTAATTTAAAACTAATAATTAAAATAATTGAATACCTAGCAGTAAGATTTAAAGCTATATGAATAAACTATTTTATTATTATTTTAAATGTATAAAATTAAATTTATTCAAGTAGGATTTAGCTACTTAAAGCAACTAATACATTTATTTTCAATTTTATAACTAAAAAGCTTGCTTTTCTCACCAAATCAAGTATTTCTAAATTTTTATTTCCTAAATTGTAATAAAAAATTAATTTATAATTAAAGCTTTAAGACTCCTTCTTGTAATATGATTTGAAGATAATAAATAGTTGACTCTTTTATTATTGTAGTAATTTATTCCAACATTTCTATAAAAATCTTCAAATTATTTAAAAAGACATACAGCTATGATTATAGCAATATATTTATTTTTTTTAATTTTATATCCTTCAAGTATAAGCTATTTAATTATAAAATATTAGGAATTTATGATGCCTACTTTTTCCCAACTTCATCAAAGAGATATATTTTTTATATTCTAATTTTTAATTTTATCATCTAATTAAATCTTTAGAAAGAAGCGTTAATCTAATAAGGTTGAATAAAAACCAAGAGTCTATGTTTTATTAGTTTTAAACTAAAGTTAGATAGAAAACAAAGTTATATTGATTTAATTAAGCATGGAAATGATTTATCTATGTATGCTTATACATTAATTTATTTATTATTTAATATTTTAAATTTATTACTAAGAGATTATTAACTTCATTTAGCTTAAGATTGGCCCTCTTAATAACTTTATTTAGATTATTACAATCCTTTTATTACCTAACTATTCTTTTTTAACTTATACTGTTGGTATTTTATTTGTTATAAAATAACTCCTAGATAATTCATACGCTTATATAGGAACTATTAATTTTTAATTAATAATAAATATTAATTAATAAAGTAGATAGATACATTTAGGTTTAAGAGCTTTTATATTAATATTAGCTTTATTGCTCAAGCAGGATGCTAGTATGCTTATATTAATTATCATTAGGATTTATGTATTAAACTCCTTTTAAAATATCGCTTATAATTAATTTTAGATGCCTATTTTTATAATAATTCTTTAAACTTTTTCTTTATAACCTTTTATACATTATAAAAGAGTGTTAGCTTATAAAATTTTAGCAAACTAAAGAAAAATATTAATTGACTACTATTTACTAGTAAATTTTTAATGGACTAATAAATAAGTACTATTGCTCTATAAAACTAAAGATACTAAGAAGCTTAAAATTTATTAATTTTAACTATAATTATAATAATAGATAGAAGCTTTAGCTATTATTACTGTTAATTTAGTTTAAAGTTTGAATAAATAAAAAAGCAAACTAAATTTATAATTAAGTACTATTTTAAACTATAAGCAATAATTTAATTTATCTAGCACTTAAGCATTATAAATTTGACTTAATTTATATTGATAAAGTTTTTGAGTAAATAATTTTATCTTCTATCATTTAATTTTTAATAATAATAAAAATTTTGGATTAGATATTACTTGTGAAATTAGATGCCTACACACTTAATTTTTTAAAATAAAACTTATAAAGATAGTTAGATATAAAGAAAATATTAAAATAGTTAATTTAACTAAATAATTAGCTGAATATAAAATACTTATTAGTGAGAGAGTAAACTTAAATTTGGAAGGTTCTTTTATTTATATGCTGATATCTAAATTTATTAATTATCTTTATTTTCATTTATAGCTTACTATTTTAATTCTGTATAAACAATACATTTTTTATTTAATTTTACCTAATATATCTACTATAACCAGCTCAGTTTTTAATAAATTAAGATTGAAGCTAGCTAATTAAATAAAAATATAAATAGACTTGAGACTTAAATAATTATATTCTGGATGGTTGCTTTGATTTAATTACATAGATACTCGCTTCAGATTGATTAAATATCTATTAAAGCATTTAAATTTAATAATTATAGACTAACTAGAGAATTAGTTAGAATATTAATATTATAGCAATAAAATTAATTTAAGAGTCTTTTAATTTATTTAATAAATAGATTATAAAATTTAAATCTATATGCATATATATACTTAGTAAATATACTATATTCATTTATCTATCATATGCAAAATTATTATGTATGCTTAATTAAATTATTATTATTTAAATTTATTTATTAGCAGTTGCAACCTAGAATTTTAAGTTCTCATTCAAGAAAAAATTTGCGTCAAAATTAAAAATTATTTCAAAGACCACTATGAAATTAGATAAGGTTGAGAGAAAATTTAACTTAACAATTTTAGAATTAAATTAGTGATGTTAAAAAGCCTGATTTATCATTATTTTATAATTTTATTTAATACAAATTTAAACAATTATTGCTTACCTAAATTCTATCAAGTAATTTATTAAAGTAAGCATTTAAATTAAAATTAATAATAATGGAAATCAAATTTTTATTTATAAAATAATAAATTAAATTTTAACTTATTTAATACTTTTAGAAGAGCAGCTGAAATAGATTTTAATTTTATACCCTATAAAATAAAAAAACATTCTCAAATATGCTAGTTTAAATTTAATTATTTTAAATTGTAGATGCAAAGAATCATACTAAAAGTGTGTTTAAGGACTTTGATTTAAAAATGCTGAGGTAAGTATTTTACTAAATTTTAGGTAGCTATAAATTTTAAATAAATATGAATAACTAAAAAGAATACCTTTTATAACATCTTCATAAAGTTTTAAATTTCTTAGGATTTGAGTCTATTTAATTAAGTTAAAGAAATTTTTAATCTAATGGATTTCTATATTTTAAAATAGCAAAATTTTATTATTTTTAATATTTTGCTTAAATTTAAGCAATTTGTATTAGTTTATCTATTATATGTAACCCCCGTTGTCTGCTTAATAAACTATAAAAGTTGATTTATCTTACTTTCATATGAACTAGATTTGTGTATTATTTTAGTAATTAACTCTATTAATTACAAGCAATTATTTAATATATTATAATTTCTTTGCTGTTTATCATAAGATATCTTTGATGTATATTAAATAATATAAATACATAATTCATAATTTACCTAAAACAATTAATAATATTTCCTTAGCTAAATTAAATAATTATAAAGCATTTGTAATTTTATCTTTGCTATCCTATGCTCTTTTTAAATCATTTTAAAATCCTTCTACAATTCTTTTAATCTGGCTTTTTAGAATATTTGGATATAGAGGCATGTAGAATAATAATATAAGGTTAGAGATATAAGGCATAATATTTGAATATATGGAAATATTTTAAATATTATAAATGATAAAAGAAAATAATAATTAAATTCTTCTAACAATTATATAAATTTAAGATTTATAGATATTAAATAAACTATTACATTTTAAGAAAAAACCTATTCATTATTATATTTCTATTCATTCCCAGAATTAGTTTCTATTTTTCTTAATAATAACAAATACGATATCATTAATAAGCAAATTTATTTAATTATATTCTAAACTAAAGATAAATATTCAAGCTTTTATTTATTATATTTTATTTAATTAATAGCTATAATATCAAAAGATATACATTAAATAAACTAAAAAATTCATATCAAAGATTTTAGATAAAATAATCTATTATAATATTAAAAAAATTATAAAGATATTATTATAAATTTCAATCTTAAGGTATATAAAGCTCTATTTATCTTTATTAGTTTTTATCTTTAGCTTCTATATTATAAATTTATTTATGCATATAAAGAAATTCAATTCAACTTCTTTATTAACTCTTACATTTTATAGATATCTCAAATATAATTTCAGTATACATTTTCTTAAAAAATTTGTTTCCCCAAGACTATTCTTTGATTTTTCTGAACTTATAGCAATTCTTCCATAAATGTCATTGACTCTTACAGTAGCAGTACATTTTCTTTATTATATGTGCTTTTTATGTTTTATTCAATGTTAAAAGAGTTTTTTCTTTTTCCATTTTGTCAATAATTATCATTAAATCAAGTTAATTTTCTAACTTTAGGAATTCTTCTAGCTCTGAATAGTATTATCAATCTGATAATTTTTCTCTTGGATTTTCTGAACTTGGGAGTTCATCTGGCTAAATTATTCTCTTTAGTATTTTCATAGGGCGTCTAATTCTCTCTCCTAGTTTACCATCCTATTTCCATGGCTTCTCCTCCAACTTAGACATTTACGTTTTGGTTTTATTTAGTAACTATTTCTGCTCCTCATAGCTTTTTTCTAGTTCTGATTCTTGTTTTTTTTGTACAGGGAAGAAACCTTTTCTGAAGTAGGAAATTTTTTACTTATAAATTTTTTATTAATATAAATTTGCAATCTAATATACAATAAATGATACAAAATACAAGCAAGGTATAAAAAGCAAAAACCAACTAAACGAATATTATAATAGCTTTCGCAAAAATATTTACCCATAGAACGGATTAAATTAAAGTTAGTTTTATATAATGTAAGATAGCTTTATGAATTACGAACACTAAAGAAGAAATCTCAATTTTAAGATAAAAATTTAATCTAATAATGAGGAAAGATCTAATTTAATTAATTATAATTGTAAATTTTCTAAAATTTACAACTATACGTAAATGCTTAAGATTAAATTTTTAAGGAACTTAATATAATTAAATAAAAAGATAAAAAGATAAAAATGAAAATTTAGAAAAAGGAAAAAAAAACAGAAAAAAGAAATGGATCATACAATAAAAAAAGTTTAATTTAAAAATAAATTTTGTTCTTAAATATTAATATCTTAAATAAAAAATTCTCTATTATTATTTAAAATAATTAAATTAATTATAGAAGGCAAAAGGTAAAATTAATTATAAAATTTAAATTAGGAAAATAAAGTTAATCCGTATGCATAAATAAATGAAGTCTAAATTTGGTAAAAAACACAATAGGTATAATAATTTAATAATATGATTATTTAGCTTGCAAAATAATTTAAAATTATCATTTAGTTTATATTTCTTTAAATTATATTTTCTTAATTATTTAAGATTTTTTGATGAAACATTTACGATTTAAAGAAAAAAAAATCTTATAAGCTAAATTTTATTCTTAATTGAAAATTTTCTAAATTGCTATATTAAGAAAATGTTAAGATAAAAAATTTTAGTTTGAAAATAAAATTAATTTTATAATATTTTTTTAATTTTAAGTTAATTTACATTTAATATATTAAAATAAAAAAATAAAAAGCTTTATTGATATTAACAACTTATAATTATAAAATATAAAAGTTTGAAATTAAATCTTTTTAAACTATAAAATTGGAATTATTTTTAATTAATAAATTCCTCAAATTTAGCCATTATTTTATTTTATTTTTTCAAATTTTATTAATTATATGTATTCACATTAGTTAAATTATTAAATTTAACAATTTTTAATACATAAATCAGTTAAAAATAATTTAATTATTTCATATGTACTTAAGTAATTTTCTTTGATTGAAATCATAAACAATTTGAATACTTTTGATTTGAATTATAAATTTTGTATTTCTCTTAAACTTTATTTAAATTATGGAAAAAGTACTTGATTTATTATTTAAAAAATGCATATAAAATTAAGGATGTATAACTAAAAGCAATTTAGGTTAAAAATAGAGAATAATATAATTTAATATAATAATTGAAAATAATTTTCTAAATGATATGAATTATTGATATTACTAGTAAATAATTTATAATTATTCTATTTTAATTTTAGATTATAATTATAAATTTATTTAATTAAATAATTATTTTTATTCTTTAATTTTTAATTCAGTTCTAATATTTTATTTTACTCAAAATTAGTATTGAAATTCTAGTAAGTGATTTTATTATTTTAAGTTATATAAACTCTAAATTATTAATTTCAAATATTTTAACAGGATAATTTGTTTTTAGTGTAAATTTAAGATAAAAAGTATTTAAAGCATAAAAATGAATATAGTCATTTATATTTTTGAATTAATACTTTCATAGATAGAAATATTATTAATAATCCCTGTAAATATATAATTCTAATAGCAACTTCTTCTTTAAAATATTTAGAAAAGTTAATGTCTAAACTAAGAAGATAAGCACGAAAGCCTTTTAGAAATATTAATTAATATGGCACAGTAAAGTACAAAGATGAAATAAAGAAAAGAGGTTCAATTTATTAATTAATTAAAAGGAAAATTAATAATTTACCATCTCAAAAATAATTTAAGTATTAATAGTTTTAAGTATAAAGCAAACCTTTTTTATGAAAATTGCATTATTGCTTATTGTTTAAAGCTATTATTATTTTTACATTCTTTTAGTTCAAATTTTTATCAGCGCTCAAAAATTTATAGATCAAAATAAAATATAAGAGAAAAAATAAGAATGTGATTTTGAGTTTTGAACTCTTAATATAGAAACTTCATAGAATTTTTTAATTTATAATTTTAAACCAAAACGAAGTTTGCTTTTATCTTACTAAAGCATTTTTAAACAAAAGATAAAAGATAATTACAAAAAAATAGGCAATATAAGGGAAATAGTTAAATAAAATTATTTTTATTTAAGCTTAAAAATTTAAATTGTTTTTAAATTGTATTAATACTCTCTATTATTTATTATAAATAAGCCTGCTATGTAAAATTCTTATTTTGTATTAACTTTGATTCCATAGAACTGCTTTAGTCTATGTATTAATATTATAATTCCTAAAATATAAAATTATTTATAATTTAATTATTTTTAATTTTATTTAATTAAATCTTTCATAGAATTTGGATAAAAACAATAGAATATTATTTAGGAATTTTTTAAATTGATACTTTAAAATATTAACGAGATAAAAAAGCAGCAATGCTATTATTTGGATTTAAATTTAGAATTCCTTGATGCATTTTTTGTAATTTTGTTAGATTTTTCTTTTGACAAAATTGAAAGTGATTAAAACATAATATTAGCTAATTTGTAATAAATGATAAGAAAGAGTATCTATTGTGATCTAACTTTATAAGCAAAATATACATAATTATATATTTTCTAAATGTAAAATTATTTATATAATTTAGTAAATAATTAAGTTTATTGAAAATTGCTAGTTTAATAAATTATTAGGTGATTATCTAAATTTAAAAAAGACATCAATTTTGAATTAAGAAGAAGTTATCGATTTTTTAATATTTTTAAATGTTTAAAGAATATACAATTGTAAATATTATGAAGAGAAAGCTATAAAAAGATTGTAAATTTAATTTATCTTCTTTAATTAATTCAAAACTTTTATTTTTTACATAAGTAATCAATTAACAAATAGAAGACTTAATTATTTCATTTGAATAGCTTCTAACTTCTAAATCACAGAACTAAATAATGATTATTTTAGTAAAATGAATAATCTAAATATTTTAATGATTATGTATCTTTGTCATTCAACTTTTACAGTTTTTAATTTAATTTCTATTTAGATATTATTTAAACCTTTCTTTGTAAAGTATAATTAAGGGCTAAAAATTAATTTCTAAACATTACTTCTCATTTTCTTTTAAACCTTTGAAAAGTTTCTAAATTCCTTGTATCTACTAAATAAAAATATTATAAATAATTTTAATTTTAAGATTCTAGTGATAGATAAATAAAGCTTAGATAGAGAAGAAGCAGATATTGAAAATAAAATTTATAAAAGTAATAATCTTATTTAGATTAGAATAAAATGTAGAATAAACAAATTTTAGAAATAATGAGAGAGTTTACTAGATTATAAAAAATAAAATGACAAGGTATCCTAATTTGATTAAATTCTATAAATAGATGATTTGAATAAAGTAAAAATTAAATAGCCAACACTAGGATTCTATTTAATATAAATTTAAATAATGTAAAAAGAATTAGATATAAGAAGAAAGTTAAGTTTAAATAATCTATTATATGCCTAATCCAATAAATAAACTTTTCTTAAATAATTATTTTCACAAATAAGTCTTCTATAGAAATAATATTTAATAAAATCTAATCCAATAAAATTTAAAGCTATTTTTTATTTTTCTATTGAACAATATCTTTAAAATTTGAAGGAAAACAGTTGGTAGGATCTATTTTATATGAAAGAAGAAGATAAAACTTTCCAAGATTTAATTATTTTATTTTTTATAAGAAAGCTTAGCTAAAATTTATTTTAACTTTTAAAAAATGCTATTTCTTTATTTAAAACATAATAAATTTAACTATTTTATTTATAGGACTATAAAGCACTTTAAAGTTTAAATAATTATTTTGTAAGAAAAAAGATTAACAACTTAAACGATTGCTATTACTAAGTATTTTCATTTTTTAATGATTTTAGTAAATATAATTTTTAATTAAACTTTTTGAAATAAAAGATTTAAAAAAAATTTATTTTTCCTAGTTCAAATAAAAGAATAAAGTAAAATTAAAAAAATAGGATATAAGAACATTTAAAAAGCTTAAAGACAATGATGATTTAATGATAAATAAATTAAATAAAGCATTATAATAGTAAAGTTTAAATAAATTATATCTTCTTGTTCATATTTCTAATTGATAGATAATAAAACAGCAGAAGAAATCCTAAGTTTTAACTAAATATAATAGAAATATTTATTTAGAATCCTTATAATTACTAGAAACTTTTATATGAATTTTATTTATTATGTCCAGATTTATTTACCTTTAAAAATAATTAGAATTAAAAAATATAGTTATTTTTTTTAAGAAAACAATCTAATAATTTAAATATTATTTTATATTTGGTTTTTAAAATAAATTAAAATGTTAAAAATTAAGATAAAATATATAAAATTATTATAATATTAATGTATTTTTATTTATTTTGTATTAAATTTATATATAGATACTAAGATAAAAATTATTAAAATTTTAATTTAAAATGGTTTGTATTTTTCGATTTAACACATTAGATAATTTTAAGAAAAGGCACTTTGTTAAATTCTTTAAATAATTTTCCTCTATTTATGCTTTAAATATAATATTTATCTTATTTAAATTTTATTATTTTATTTTTATTAGAATTAAAATTATAAAAACCTAAAATCTACCTTTTAATAAAAATATAATAAATTTTAAATTAATTCCTTACAAATCTAATTATCTTTTAATTTAATTGGAAATTTTAATAGATTCTATAAATTAATAAAGAATATAGAAGTTTGAATGTTTATTAATTACCAAGGAAGATTTTTTTATTTAAAATTATAAAGTTTAGCAAGGTGGATGATATGCTTTGTATCTGGCTGAAATGTTTTTAATATTTCAAACACCTTAATTAATATAATATATTTTCTAAAGTCTTAATTTAATTTAAAATATATAACCTAAATTTAAATTTCAGGCTATTAATTATTAATTTTATAAGGAGTCATACCTATTTAATATTAATTTAAAAAATAGCATTATTTACCATTTGGTTGATTTTCATATTTTTATTTATTTAGTCTGTTTTGAAATTATTCCTTCTAAATACTTAAGGGCTCTTTAATTATTCATAGACTTAAATTCTATTAATTTTAAGATTTTATTAATTCTTATTGACACTATCAATAGATTGATTGTATGATTTATATAAATTTTATTTAATTAAAAAATATAAAAAGCATTAAAAATAAATATTAAGTTAAATCTTTTGCTTATTAAAGTACCTTTGGTCTTAAAGAAACTTTTCTTTAGTGTATGATTTATCAAAATGAGACATATGATTATTTCTTTTTGCCTTGAATATCAATTTAGAAATGTAGCAAGTTTAAAAGGTGAGACTAATTTAAATTAAAGGATAATGTAAAAGATGCTTAATAATTTTATTTATTGTTCAGCCACAGATTAAAAATGTATTAATATATGTATCTAAATAGCTTTGAAGTCGTAAACATAAAAAGGAATATCCCATATAAGAGTATGAATAAATTTAAAAGTATAGCAAAAAATAGTGAGAATTAATTAATAAAGACACATAAAAGAAAAATAATAAAAGTAATTGTATTCTTTATATTTTAATTATTTCTAAATTATTAATGCTTAGTAGAACTCATGTCTGAGTTCTTTATTAATAAATTAATTAAAAATAATCCAAACTGATATATAAGCTTATTGCTCTAAATAATTATTAATTAGTAAATAGCTTTTAGTATATTAAGTTTAAAAGGAATTCTACTTCCAATTTAAGGAAAAGTATTTAGATATTTGTAACTATCAAAATAGCAAGCAAAAGGTAGAAATAATCCTTAATATATTTGGAAATAAAATAGCAAGCAAATAATAAATAAGTTTTGCTATTTTCTCATTTATATTAAATAATAGATAAATCATTTCTTAAAAACTCTTTAATAGATCATTGTCTAAAACTAATTAAAAATTTCATAATTTCATATTAAATAATAAGGAAAACATTCTTGATAAATTTACTTTTTGGTTTATCTATTTGTCCTTTATTCAGAATGCTCGGTAACTTAATACTGATTTTTTGATTAAAGTTAAATAGTTTCTCTAATTTAAAAATCTACTGAAATATTTATTTTATTTTATCATTAATCTCCTATTTATATCTATGCTTTATTCTTCGAATGTAAGCACGATTTTTGCTAATTATCTTATAAAAATTTAAAGGAAATAAGTAACAATTATTAATTTTTTAATTATCTTAGTTAGTAATCCCTAATTATTTACTTAATTAAATTTTAATAAGCTTAATTATATATGCTTGAATGTAAAATTTTATATTCTTCATTTACAAAGCTTTAATAATAAATAAAGGCTAAGTTATTTTATTATTACTACTATTCTTGCAACTATATTACTATCCCTTTATAATTAAGATAAAATTTAAATTAATTTTTAGTTTTTAAACTTCCAGTTTCTCTCTAGTAATTAAGAATCTTAAATAGCATTCCAATATATTAGGTTCTAATTTAATTATAGAGAAATAAAAAAAGAAGGAATATGAATAGATACAAGTATTTTAATCTAACTTGGCTTATATATCCCAAATTTAATTTTAATTTACACTTCAATTTATAATTGTAATAATTCAAGTTTTATATCTTTTTGAAATTATTCTTTTCTATTTTAGTACGAAATTATATAATCTAGTGTTAATAATCAAGTTACCCTAGGTTTATAATAATTTATTTAAGGAATAAACTTTAAAATATTACACAAAATGAAAACTTTAAATTAGCTATTAATTAGTGATGAATAAATTAATAAGAGATATTAAATTTAGTTTATAATCAATAGTGTAATTGTTTTCTTTCTAGCACTGCTCTTTGCATTTTTGAGAGATAAAAGAATAGAAAAAAATAACTATAGGATAAGAACATTTTAATACGATATTCTTTCAAATTGCTATAATCCTTTTTTAATAATAAAGATTTTATCAATTGTTTTCTTAAGTTGGTATGTCTAGATTTATAACTTGATAAACAAATTTAAAGCAGCTTGTATAAATAACTTTGCTTTAATATCATTTCATTTCGCGAATAAATTAATATTAAAATCATGCCTTAGAATACCTGGCTGCTATTAAATAGAAATTGCCATAAAGTCCTTTGATTCAAGAAAAGCAGTAGATTGAAGAATGAATCAAATGAGAAAGACTTAAAAATTAAAAATAATGCTTAACAAAACTATCCTGCGCAAAGATTTATTTAAAGTCATTTTCTTGTAAAAAATAATTAAATTTGTACTCTTAAAAAAATCTGATAAGAGTATATTTCTATGATTTAATTAATTATCACCTAAAGCTTTATATTCATCTTTTAAACGAATATTGTATTAATTTACCTTAATTTAATGTAATATAATCTCTATTTTTCTACCTTTTCTATAGATTTTTTTATAAGTTAATATTAGTTGCTTTCCTTTAATATCTAGGCTTACATTATTTAAGCAACTAAAACCTCTAAATTAAAATAATTATGTAAATTGAGTACTTATTGCTCGATCATTAAATGGATTTAATCTAAGAGAGTTTTTTCCTTTTCAGGAATAGCTAGAACTCTGAAAAAATACTTAATTTAATTAAAATATAAGATATGTAAAGGAAATATGCTAATTTAGCAACAAAAAATATTGCAACACTCTCAACTTTTAGATTTTACTCTTTTGCAAATTTTCTCTCATCTTATTTTCTTTTAAAATATTTTCATTCTTTACTTCAACACAATAGGCTAGCCTTCTATCTCTCTATAGGTTTAATTTAGTAATTAAAATATCTAAATCTTTTGAATCTGCCCTGCCAGCTTTGGTAAGATTAAAATACTCTTAAAATTTTTCTAATTAATTAATTAATTTCAACTTAAAGAGTTTTGGACTGCAACTTCTTGCAGTTTAACGACCCTAACACTCCCTTCATGGGATAACGGGGATATCCTGTTGCTTTCGAAAAGCAGCTGCCAGGGAGCTCCATCGCTATGGGCAGCCAGGCTTTAAACCCTACCAGGAGTGGATAATCAAGAGGAAGGCGTTCCCTTGCAAAGGTTGACTTTGACCAGGGACTTTCTCAGCGACAGGAAAGGAACTTGTTCCTAGCCATAAAGCCAGAAAGTATGATTCAGAAGGTCAATCTCAGCTCCCACCATCTTTTTAATTATTAAAATTTTTCTAATAAGTTGTTTAGAATTAATTTTTTAAACTGTTGTTATTCTTCTTAGCTTTCTAAATCTCTCCTAAGCTTATATTTTCAAAATCTCAAATACAATTTAAATTTAGCTTAGCTAGATTATTTTTGTCCCTACTAAACTCAAATAATTTCAATTCAATTTCCACATTTCTGAGTGCAAAAATGTTTAACCTTGTTTTCTTGATTTTTCATTAATAAATAATAAATAAATAAATAAATAAATAAATTTGATTATAGAGCGCGTAGCACTCTCGTTGGTGTGCAGTTCTTTAAAAAATGTTTCATACTGACAAGAATGTTTGTTACTGATAAAATTATCAGATACTGATAAACCTTGTTCAATACTGGTATAATTATTCAGTACTGATAAAAATGTTCAGTGATGATATAATTTTAGAATATTCGTAATCTTTAATACTTGCTGGAAGTCTAATGACATGGTAGGATTGCGTCTCATTGTATCACCAAAGCAGAGGACGACATGTGTCAATTATGGGTACTTAACTTCCCCGACCTCTGATGAAGATGACCTTGTTGTTCACCTTCGAACAACTATGGCGGTTTTTAAAAAAAAAAATTTAATAAATAGCTGGTATCCGAATTGCTTTTTTCTATCTAATTTTGTTATCATACTTATTCTTTTTATTACTTAATATAATTTCTTAGAAGAGGATAAAATCCTTCAGTTAGTCCATCCACATTTTTAAATTTAAATACATTTAAACTTGAATAAATTCATTTAAATTAGCTTTTAATTCGTTAGACTTATAAAATGAAAGTGTAAATAGCAATTCTAACGCTTTTGATTTGGTTGCTTACTTTTAGAATGGTACAACCTCTACCCTTTGTTAAAATTACTAATTATTATAGTGAAGTCATAGAAGTTAAGCAAGCAAAAACTTTAAAAGTATGGGGTATAGATCCTTCTTCAATTAATTCTTCTTTTTCTTTATCATTCTGAACTTATAATTACTGCTTAACAATGAATGCAAATAACATTATTAAAATATCTGAAAGTAATGCTACTTATAATAATAGCTTTAGTATATACAGCTAATAAACCTAGACTAAGGATTTAGTTATTTAAGCTTTAGTTAATTTTTCTTCTGCTAACTAAGCTTACTATTATGCAGCTAATATTACTGTAGAAGATTCTTGTAATGAATGAATGTTTATAGGAGTAAGATATTGAGAATAATAAGATTTATCAGGTAGAATTAATATTTGTAGTACTCAGTTTTAGTATGAAGGATTATAATTAAGTTGTAATGATTCAAATATATTAGAATAGTACTATTTTAAGTATTTCTCTGATATAGCAAGGGTTTATATTTTGTCTTATGATTTAAGTGTTACTTAAATCCAATTATTATAGACCTTATTTTGAGTTAAAAATTCAATAGGTATAGATTATTTCTTTACACAGGCTTTAATAAGAATACCTTGCTTATAAGTTTGTGGAAGCTATTGTAATGGACCTGAAGTAACAGACTGCTAAGATTATTAATTTTATAATTTAACTGATAAAAATATTCCATATCAATCTTATAGAGGAAAAACAAATAATTAGATTTAAATGTATGATATAGATACTAATTTACTTATAACATATTCTAGAAATTAGTTTAGTTTCTCCACTTGAATTAAAAGTGACTGTCTAAATACAAACATTTAAGTAATTTGACAAATCGAAAGTGCATATCTATGCTATTAAGCTAATTAAGTATAGAATCATCAGCATAAATTTTAGATTAAATGGAGTTTTAGTAGTGATTTAACTTAAGCAATCTCTTTGTATTAAGCGTAAGAATTTTTTAGTTGCCAAAATTGAATATTCATAGGTATTTCAGAAAATATAGTTAAAAAATATTTATAAGCAAGCGTTATTATTCCTTCTTATAATAAAATCTCTAATTTTTCTCTATCTTATTCTTCAAATTTTTAAGTTTATTTAACTTCAATTTAATAATTAGGAGGTACTAATAATAATACTTTTGAAGGGCTTATTTTATAACCTAGATTCTATCTTTTTTACTCTTATCTCAGTTAAGATAATTTTACTTTTATTGCTTTATCATAAACTCCTTGTTTTCTAGAAACCAATTGTGATACATGTTCATCACCAGAAATTTAAATCTGCTAAACTAACTTAAAATTTATAGAATTATGTGATAAGCCTCTAAAAGCTATAGTACCTAAAGATATAAATGATACAACTTTTATTAATTATGGATATAATCCTTAAATATACTCCTCAAATTAATGATCAATAAGCTTTTGGCTTAAAAATTTAGAATAAACTAACTAAGAATAAATTTTAGTTACAATAGCAAACTATTATTAAATAACAATATAGTATGATGAAGCCTAACAAGATTAGTTAATTAGATTAAGAAATATTAGTCATTCTATTTTATAACTTAATATTTCAACCGATAGAAGCACCTGATACTTTCTTGCAGTTACTTTCTATAAATCCTAGAGGGAAATCGAGATTTGCTCTATTGATTAAATAAAGCCAATAACTCTACTTTGTTAAAATTCTTATGCGGTAATTTAGCAAATTGATTAAGCATCACTTATATAATGAAGAAATACTCCTCAATTTAATGGCTCAATGTTATAGCCAAGATTTTATACCTACGATTAATAAATAAATTAAACTGATTGAATCTAAATAATTACTGATGATAATCCATGTGTCTTATTTAGCTAATTTGAATGCCTTTCTCCTGATATAAAAGATGATTATCATCTTCCTTTTTTAAACTTAACTAAAAACTAAACAGAAACTAATGTAAGTAACTCAGATGTTTCTATTTAATATACATTTTAAGATTTTAACTACGATCCTAATAAATATTCCTCTTACAATTATAGTATAAGCTTATGATTCTAAAATATATAATAAGTTTCAAGATAAAGAAGATAAAGAAATTTATAGTAAAATAAATAAAGAATAGTTTGCTAAATAATTAAGTTTTATTCTAAATCTATTACTATAGCAATAATACAATTAAATAACTCATTTTCAGAAATTTAAGTACTATTAACACCAAGTTCTAATTTTACATACACTAAGTTAATAGAAAATTAGAAATGATACTTCCTTTCTATAAGTTTAAGAAAACCATAAGATGTAACTATTTGCTGGTAAAAGTACTAGTATAATGCTAATATAAAATGCGATACTTTATAATCTAATTTTATTTAATTTGATAAGTGAAGTAAGATAATTCTAGGATCTTATGATTAATAAGATAACTTTAATGGAAAAATTTGAGATTTTTAATTTTATATCTTCGATACTTTCTTAACTTTCTAAGATTCTTAATCAATATTTACTAATAATTGATGCTCTTAAAAGTGTTAGTGAAGTACATGTAAGAGTCCTAATTTATAAAGTTGTACTCCATGTAATAAAACTTGTAAAGACTGTTTAGCTGAAGATATAAATAAATGTACTAGTTGCTTTGATGGTTATTGACATGAGAGTAGTATTTATGCATGTAAGTTATGTTCAGATTAAATTTAAAATTTTTAAACATGTGATTTCCAGTAAAGTAAAGTAACTTGTAATAGTTGTAGTGGAGAATATATTTTAGATTAAAAATCAAATACATGCAAAGCTTGCTAATACTTAATATAAAATTGTACTAAATGTACTTAAACTACTCAGATTATTTGTAATAGTTGCTAAATAGGCTATTTACTCTTAAATAATGAATGTATTGGATGTTCTTTTAATAATTGTTAGTAATGTAATAATGATTTTTCTAAATGTATCTAATGTAATGATGGATATTTCCTAGATTAAAATAATAATTGTCAATCTTGCTCCCTAATAGATAAGATGTGCATAAAATGCACAAACTAAGCTGAATGTCTATAATGTTAATAGCCTCTTAAGATATCAGGAAATTAATGCTTATCAAATTGTTTAAATTACCAACAAGATTCTAACTATGATTAAGTATGTGAAAATTGCGACAAAGTTATCCCTTCTTGTAATGAATGTAATGAGAAAGGAGAATAATGCTTTAAGTGTTAAAACGAATATATAAATAAAGTAAACGAGTGCGTTAAATGTAGTGATGAAATTCCAAACTGTGCCATTTGTGATGATAGTAAATGCATCCGGTGTAATCAAAATTTTCTATTATTGGAAGGAAAATGTGTTGAAAGTTGTCCTGTCGATATTTCTATTTCATAAGATCAAGAATGTAAAAAGTGCAATAAGCTTTTTGATAATTGTGAGAAATGTAATAGAGAATAATGCATATAATGTAAAGAATAATTTAAATTGGTTGAATAGTGTCCTACTTGTAATAATATATAATATTGCATTTAATGTTAAAAGTATATTACTTAAAATAATATCTGCATAAGTTAATGTGACCAAGGTTATTAAATTTGTTAATAATGTAATGAAGGATTCGTTTTACAAAATTAAATGTGCTTAGATTAATCAAATAATTGAAATAATGAAGAAATATAGGAAATAGACCAAGAATAAGAATAATAATAAGAATAAGAACAAGGACAAGAAGGAGAAGGAGAAGAAGAAGAAGAAGAGTAGAGTGAGTAATAAGAAGAAGAATAGGAAAAAATTTAAGAACATGAACAAGAACAAGAAGAGTTGAATGAGTAAAAAGAACATGAATAGGAACAAGAAGAGTAGAACGAGTAAAAAGAAGAATAGGAACAAATTTAAGAACACGAAAAAGAACAAGAAGAGTAGAGTGAGTAAAAAGAAGAAGAAAGTGAATAGTAATAAGAATAAATTTTAAATTACGATAAAGTACCTAATAGTCTTACTGATTTTTAACTTACTGAAACAGAATAAAAATTGTACGAATCTGCATCAACAGTTTAAGTTACAGTTTTAGTGGTAGGAGTTGCATGTTCTTCTGTTTTGACAGTTATTTTTGGATCTTCTGGTGGATCTTTGGCAGCATGATATACTCTTATTTTAGCTTCATAGCTAATTCTAATGAATGCTTTTGTAAATGTTCCTAAGCCTTTGAATTTAGCAACTTATTCCTTCTAATAAAGTGAAAGTAAAATACCATCTTAAGGTAACGACAATAAATTTCTGAGGCTTGATTTAGATGCTGAAGAAATGCGAGTAAAAGAGGATAATTTACTAATAATAGGATATTATAGCTATACATTTCTTGCAAATAGTTTATTCCATTTCTTAGTAATAGTAATATACCTAGTAATAGATTTAATAGTAGGTAAAATAGGAAAGAAAGTAGATAAAATATTGAAGTTAAGGAACGAATATCTGCATTATAGATTTTTGGTCTCTATCTATTTAGCTTTCTCTCTTTAAATAAATTATTCAATCATGCTTTAAGTTTTTAACTGCTGCTTTGAAACAGTATATAGTGGTATGAATTGAGTGTTATCATTAATTGTATTGGTAAGTCTTACTATTATAGATTGTATAAGTTTTAGTGATATTTCATTTCTTTAAAGTGATTAAAAAATGGGTAAAATCAAAAATTAAAGTCTAAACTAATGAAGATTAAGCAACTGAAAGTTAGAAAGAAATAGAAAAGCTAAAGTTAAAGTACTTTCCTCTGTTTGATGATCTGAAGAATAATCAATTAAGTGCTTTAATGTTCTATCCTTTATTCTTGATAAGAAGATTTCTGTTAGCTATAGTGCTAATAAGTTTAAGAAAGTATCCCATAGTTTAGATAGTTCTAATAATTTTAGTTAACTTAAACTAAATAATGTACCTAGTAAAATATAAGCCTTTTACTAAAAGAGTAATGAATGGTGTTCATATCTTATTAGAAGTTTGGTTTATCACTCTAAATGCATTTAACTTTTATTTCTATACTTTAGATTATTATAAATACCAAAGAAACTTAGAATCAGTTCATTCAGATTAATCCAAACTAATAGGATTTATAGTCGTATCCATATCTAATGCTGTTACTTTCTTAGGAATTATTATCTGTTTTTGCTGCTTAATTAGAGATATTTTACAATAAGTAAAAGCCAAGAAAAAAGAACAAAATAAATAAAAAGATATACCAGAAGATAGTTTAAGCAAAAGCTAAGCTTAAACTATTTAAGAAAGCTATGGGAATTAGAATATGAAAGAAGAAGCGTCAACTTTAAGAGAATCTATTCTATTAAATGACAAATAGCAACTAGAAGAAGATTTATAAAATGTAAGTACTTTATATATTAGAAACATGTAAACTCCTTAGAATAAAATATTAACTATTTATATGAAGTTTTATAATTCCATTAAGTTCAAAAATAAAGCTAATAAGAAGGCCAGAATGTACAAATCGACTAAGACGAGAAAAAGGAACAAGTTCTAGAAGAATATCAAAATGAAATATTGGACTATATTTGAATTATTTCTTTTAAGTTAATACATTTATATTTTATAGTCATTAAATAAAATAAAGTATTAAATTAGCAAACAACACTATTAGCATTATATTAAATTAGATAGTATACTTAAAAGTATTATTAATATAAAGAAAAAGTTTAAAATTTTAAAGGCAAAGTTTTAAAATATCAAATGAGTCTAGTTAGTTAAAGTATATAGGTATTTGTACTGAGGTAAAGCAATATATTAAATACCACTAAATACACTAAGTATAAATCTAAATTACTAATATCTTTATATATAATAAATCATGAAAAGCCTCTTTAGCTTTGAACTAGGTAATTTTTTAGAAATTAACAATAGATAAAACAAAATTTGAACTTTCTAGAGAATTAATATAATTCTAATTTATACATTTGACTCCCTTATTTACATTCTTCACTTGAGGACAATTATTTTTCAATAAAATATTAGTTGCTTATTTACTTTAGGAGAAAGGTTTATCTAATTTAATTTTAGTAAATGTTGGCATAAACTTCAACTTTAATAAGAGGATTTAGAATAAATAAAGCTATAAATCTATACAGTAACTTACTTCGAACTCTATACTTAGCTTCCACATTGCAAATACAATAATTTTTTGTTAAAGCTTCTTTTATCTATTGATCTAAATAATTAAAATTGATTACTTTCAGCAAAAAATAATAGTCCTGTTTAGTTTCTAAAGCAATCTATTATAAATTAGATAATTCCAAATTATAATTCTTAAATGTACTCATTTAAAACCTAAAGCTTATATCATAATATTTATCATAAAATAAGTTGAATCTTTAAATTTAAAAATTGGAAGCAACGAAATTGAATTCAACTTGTTCAGCTACTGATGTCTCAGCTTTTTATTTCTTATAAACTAACTCTAAAATGTTTTTCCAAATTTAAATAAAATGAGTTATATACATTTTAAATAAAATTATAAATCTATGTAGTTAATTTAAAAATTAATTTTTCTTAAGTCTTTTTAAAAGTATTTTGGTAGAAATAACTTATTCAGATGCTTGATTATATAATTTTTATTATATTTTTTTAATTTATGTAATACACAAAATAACTTAATTTAAAAAGAGAAAATAAAAGTTATATAGCATATATATATCTATAATACTTATTCTATAAATTTTTTTAAAGAAAATTAAATTTCTGGATAGAAATATAGTTACTTTCACTCATTATACTCATGAATTTTTATAACTGAAAATATATTCATAAATGCATAAAAGAAAAGCTAGATTATAATTATACTTTTAGTAAAAAAAATAATATAATATTTTAAATTAAAAAATAAATTATCCATATCTAAGTAAAAATTAAATAATTACCAAATAGCATAAAGTTCGTAGTTGAAAAACTTTTTATTTTATTCTTAAAATTTAATCTTATTTCTATATTATTTCTTTATTTCTTACTATAAAAATAATTAAATTTTATTTTAAATTTACTCTTTTAATAAAAGATTGTATAATTAGTTAGATATTAATGAACTGCTTGTAAAGTCTGTTCTTTTATATAATAATAGATAAAATTGTTTAGAGGTCTTCTTGGCTTTTCACCAATTTCCCTCTTTCCAACCAGAATAGTCTGCTGAATAAAAAGAAAAGTTTATTGTTTCATTTCTATTTTTTCTTGTCTTAAATCTTGTATTTCTCTTCTCTCCATCTTTCGTCCATCTACCTTGCTACTATTCTTTTGGCGCTTGTCTCTTTAATTTGATAAATAGATTCTCTCTCAATAATATGAATTCTTTCTGTCTGTCTCTTAACTCTCTAATTAAATTAATTCTTGAATACATAGAAATTTCTACACTATTTGTATTAGTGTCTTTTTTTCTTGCAGTAATAGAACTTTCTACTCTTCATTGTATTCTGATAAATTTTTGGAATTTTTTCAATTTCCATTTGACAACCTTGATAATTGTTTTAAAATGATTCTTAAATTTGATTTTGCCCCAATATCGCAATTGGTTCTGGCTATTATGCACGTTCTGTTTATTTAATTAATTATGATTATGGGTCTAATTTCATTTACTATATTTACTAAGAACAGTCAGTTTGAATATTTCAATAGACATCCATTTCTCTTTCTTATTTAATTAATCTATCTTCTACGTTTTCACGATTCTCTATCAATATTTGATTTTACTCCTTAAGCTTTTTAACTTCATCAAGCAAAATTTTTACTAATTAAGTAAGTTATTCAATGCTATTTCGATCCTCACTAAGATTAATTTCTGAAAGATCTTAGTCAACTGGAGTTTCTTATTACTTTGGAGGTGTGGACATTCTCTTCCTAGGTTTTGATTGTAAATACTTTTTCTCTTCAGATTCTTATTAATTTTTACCTTTCTAATTTTATTTGGTAAAAAAGCCAGGCTTTATATTTTTAGTCTGTTCTTTTGTTAAAATTAAATAAGTTGGTATTTTTAAAGAAAATGAGATAACTATATAAAGTTATTTAAAATAAAGAAGGAATAATATAAAATTAATAAAATATTTATTTAGTAAGATTATCTTTTCTAATATTTTAGTTAATGTTTATTTAATTAAATTATATAAGAGGTATATTATAATAATTATTGGTTTAAGAACTAATTTTATGAGAGAAATAAATCAAATTATTTACTAATGAACAACTATAAAATCTATTTTATATTCAAGAGTCACTTAATTTTTGTTTATCATATTGAAAAAATAAAATAATAAAAATAAAGAAAATTCTCAAGCTTGTTACACTTAATCTGTCTTAATTTTACTATTTAAGATTTATAAAAAAGTTAAATGTAGATAAAAAATAAATAATTAAAATACCTTTAATAACTTTAATTTTGATATATATTTTTACAATTTAATTTAAAATTAAAAAACTTTATAGATTACTCTTAAATTAATTATAAGTATTATAATAAATTTATACAGACAAATATTTAATTAAATTCAGATATTATTCTAAATTTTAAAGAATCAGAAATACTTAGAAATTAATATCAACAAACTCAAAGAAATTAAAAAGATCATAATCGTAATTAATAACAATTTAGTTATTTAGATATCTATTAGAGAAAAATAAGAAAATATTTATCAATAAAAATATAAATAAAGCTAAGAAAAATTTATATTTTTTATTAATTCAGTATTTATTAATTTTGCTAAGCAACAATAAGTATATATTCATTTAGTAATCAATTAAGAAAAAAATTAAAATCATTTAATGAAAATAATTTATTTAGTAGATGAAGAGCAAATAAACAGCTTATGACAATTTAATGAAATTATAAAAGTAAATAAATTAAAATTCTTTTATGCTTAATAATTTTAAAATATCATATCTTACTTATAGAGTTATCTTTCATATTTCAATAGAATTTACCTTCCTACAAATCTTATAAATTTGGTTATTTACAAAATCATATATAAATAGGAAAATAAATATAGTACGTCGAAAGGTAAATTAAGAGCTACTTCTTCATATATTTTACTAAATTTTAAATAAATTAAACTAAGATTTATTTATATAATTTAAAAATAAAGAAAAGCTAAGCCAAACACTAATAGAGTGATAAGATATAATATTTTTTTCTATAAACCTTAGAAGCTTTATATTTATTAGTAATACAATAATATTTTCCTAGCTTTATTATTAATAACTAAGATAATTTAAAATATAATTATTTTAAAGCTATAATTCTTTTTTATAGCTATTAATTATATCTTTATATCATTTAAATTTAAAGCAAATAAAATCTAATTTTTAATTTACTTTTTAGATAAATTTATATGATTTTTTTAATTTTTATGTGCTTAGTTAATTATTAATTTTATGATTATACTGATTTAAAGAATTTAAAAGAATTTAATTTTATTAAATAAAGAAGTGTAAAAAATGCTTAAAATTTGTTTTGTACCAAGTATAATAAATTTCTACTATTATTTAATCAAAAAAATTATTATTACTTAGCACAGAAGATTAAATAGTCAAATATATAACTAAATAGCCAATATATTAGAAGGAAATACACCTATTATTAAATAATTATATTTCTAGATTTTATCTATTAAATTCTACTTTATATTTTTAATAATTAAGATTTTATAGAAAAAAATAAAAACATTTTAAATAAATTAGTTTGCTTTATTTAATATTTTCTTGCTATTTTCAAAGAAATAAAAAATTCTTACACTAAGATGTATAATAAAATTCAAATTTTCTTTTAGAAATTTAAAAATAAGACTTCGTAAATAAGATGATATTTAATAAATTCTTTGATTTAAATTTTGTCCTTAAAAGCTTAATTTAAGGATTTATAAATAATTTTAGCTCAAAGCTATTAAATTAACTTTCTAAAGCTTTAAATTACCATTAGTATATTTAAGTTAACCTTTTTATTTCAAATCATTCTTAATTTTTTCTAATTTATATATTCAATGCTATATAAACGTTTATTATTGAATTCATAATTCTGATTAGCTACTAAAGTCAGCAAGTCTAAAAAATTTTATTTTAATAGAAAGAAAGAAGTGTCTATTTTTCCCTGCTACAATTTTTGTTTCCTATTTAAATATTCCTAAGCTACTCTCTTCAAATAAATAGTTATTTATATTCTTTAAAACCGCCATAGTTGTTCGAAGGTGAACAACAAGGTCATCTTCATCAGAGGTTGGGGAAGTTAAGTACCCATAATTGACACATGTCGTCCTCTGCTTTGGTGATGCAATGAGACACAATCTTGCCATGTCCTTGGACCTCCAACAAGTATTAAAGATTACGAGTATTCTGAAATTATATCAGTATTGAACATTTTTATCAGTACTGAATAATTATACCAGTATTGAACAAGGTTTATCAGTATCTGATAATTTTATCAGTAAGAAACATTCTTGTCAGTATGAAACATTTTTTTTAAAGAGCTGCACACCAACGAGAGTGCTACGCGTTCTATAATCAAATTTATTTATTTAATATTTTAATTTCTCATATCTGTAGATACAAGTATACTTTTTGATTCTTTTAATCCTTTCTAGAATACCAGATATTGTAATTTATAGCATTTTATTTTTAACTTTTCCGAAATAATAGAATTATAAGTTCTTTAGTTTCTGAGATATTTAGAATAATAATTAGTACTTTAAATAGAAAATAAAAAATAGCCTTAATAAATAAGTTTTATCTAGGTAATAAAATAATAACTCAGAGTGAAGTAGAAAAATGGGAAAAATGAGAATTATTTTAAAAAATTGATCTAAAATAATCACTTTATATAACTTCATTTAAGGAAAAATAAAAAACTAAAAGTTTCTCTGAAAGAAACTTTATGTTCCTAACTAGAAAATTCATCTAAAATAAAGCAAAAATAATTTACTAGTTCATAAAGACAAAAACGATATATTACCTTATTTATCTTAAAAGCCTCGTTAGATAAATCACTTTAATTTATATTTAGATATGTCTACTTTTATATAAGCTAGAAAATAAACAAAGATATTTTTTTTATAGATATTTATACCAAATTAAAAGCTTTAGAGATGATTGAATTATGTTATAATAGAGATAAACAATCACCTTATGGAGTTTCTTATTTGATGATTTATGTTTTAATAAATATTAAATGCATTCTCTACTTTTACTCCTATGCTGAGGGAAATAACTAAGCTTTTAGGATTTTTATATTAATCTTAAAAATAAAACAAATATAGATTATATTTAGTAAGTTTATTTTTAGAAAGCTAAGAATAACATAAACAAAAAAGTTAAAAGTTTATATAAATTACTTAAAATTTAAACTACAAATATAGATATAAAGATTGGAAATCAAGAGTTATATAATTAGAATGTAGCTATAATTTTATAATTTTCTTTAGAAAGAATAAGATTTTTTAGTGAGTTCTTAATTAAGAATAAAAAGGTTAAAATTTTAAATTTTGTAGTCAATAAAGAAAAAACTTAAATGATTTGATATATATAATCCTTTATAAAATACCTAAAACTATATAAATAAAATTATATTATTTTATGAACAATCATTAATACAATTTTATTCTTAAAATAAGCATAAATTAAATAAATCTACAATCTCTTTTATTTTAAAATCATATAGTTGTTATATCTGAAAGATTTTATTGTTTGAGAAATATAAAGGATTTATACGGAATATTGGAATTTTATTATTTGAGAGATATAACCTTAAAAGGTATAGAAAATAACATAATATGAGAATTAAATTGAAAACTAGAATTTAATTGATGGGAATATATTCTTTATGATAAAAGAATTTTATAAATAAGATATTATAAACAGTTAAATAAGATTGGAATAAAAGTTTAGATAATATAAAGAATATATCATCCATAATTTTGAAATTATTAAAATAATATAAAAAGATTGAATCGGAAATGTAACTGAGATGCGCTAAAGATTTAAGATAATATTGAGATAAAAATAAAATTTAATTATAAATTAAAAATAAATTAAAAAATTAAATTCCAAGAATCAAAAATATTATATTTATAAAAAATGGAAAATTTCTTGGAATAAGTCTCTTCTTAAAAGGATTCATCTTAGTCAAAATATGATTAATAAAAATACTTTAAGAACTTCAAGTTATGCAATTAGAAAATTTAAAAAATCTAAAAACAATATAAAAATTAGCAAGTAAATTAGAATATCTGATGACTAACTCACAAGAGAAAAAATTTGAAAATAAACAGTAGGAAATATCAGAATAGAAAAATTAGAAGAAAAATTCAACCAATTTACAGAGTTACTACTAGCATATTCTTATAAAAAATATAACTGAATGATCCAATGGATGTTGAGCAACAGCCCCACAATAAATTTCATTCCATATCGAAAATAATGAAAAGCTGGTACCGCAAGCGGTAAGGGAACAAAGTAAGAAACTGCTTCCAATTTTAATAAAAATAAAAGAAAATAATAAAAAACTTATGGAAAAATATTTTCAGGATCTATTGCTATTAAGAAGGTGAAATGTATAGAAAAAAAAACTTAAATTAAAGAGAGAAGCTCCTTAAATCTAATAGGCAGTTAATAAATTCAATAAGAAATGAATGAGATTCGACCTATCGGAAAAGATTAGAAATAGCAACCTAAAAATCAACAAGATTTATGATAGAAAAAATCCAAACAGATTTGAAGTTGATATTATACTTAACTTTAAACTTAAAAGTGGTTAGCCTAAAAACGGCTGACCATCAAAAATAAATTATTTATATTTTATAAGTGCAATAATTAATTTGTTAAATAAATAATAAATTATATATTCCAAATTTAAAACATTTTTATTAATTAATATTATAATATTTATCTTAAAATTTAAACATAATTCAATAAATTTAAGATAATACTAAAACAAACTAAAAACTAATAAACATAAAAAAAAATAGAAATAAAATAATTTTTCATAATGTAAAACAAGTTAATATTTTATAATAACAAGATATAAAGCTCAATAGGACTTAAATAATTTTATTCTTTATTTTTTTGTAGAAAAAAGATAAAATTTATTAAATTTTAAATTATGATTATTAATTGATTTGTTAAACATATAACAGAAAATAATTATAAATAAAGTTAAAGAAAAAAATTTTAAATTGAAAAAAGTATCTAATTATTTTGGGTGAAAATTTGCATTAATTTATGAAAAAAAGTGAATAAATAATTTTAGAAGAATGTTAGAATTTAAATATATCTTAACTACTAAAATATTTTGCTTTTATTTTTCTTAAAATAATTCAGATAAATTATAATTTTCTTAATGATAATTAAATTATTTATACTGAAATCATTTCATAAAAAATATATAAAAATTATAATTAAATATAAATACTTTTTATAAATAAATGCTGATTCAACAATTCTAAATATGTTTAATAATCTTGCCATATTCTGCTCATTTATTATTAAGAAATGTGAAAAAGAAAAAAAGAAAAAAACTCATTATTTAAACCTTGAAAAAATATTTAAGAAATTTGAAAATATAAAAATTTATTAAGATAAACTTAAACTAAATTTGCAAAATTATATTCAAATATAAATATCTAAATAAATAGGATATATCATACTTATCTAAAAGAAAAAGAAAGTTTTCTATAATTTAAAAAAAGATTGAAATAATTTTATGCTTCTTTATGTAAGCTCAAAAACTATTTTTAATTTTGTTTATCTACAAAGTAAGTTTTTATTTGATCGATAGTTTCGTATAATAGTTCGAAATTTTAAAATTATCGTTTTTGAATTTTTCAAACATGCTTTAGATAAAACCCATTTTTAAAGTATTTCGTTATCTTTATAAGGATTCAAAAATTTAATTTTAGTATAAGTTCATCAATTCTTATAATCGATTTCATTTATTTTGCATATTATGAATTTTTTACTAATTTTATTTATTTAAATTAAGAAATTTTACTATAAAGTTTAATATTTTGATAAAGTTCGTTCTATAGACATGAAAACTATTTCAGTATAATATTTGAAATAGCTAATTTTGGTTTTTTATAGAAACATTTTTAATGTTAAATAGATTTTTAATATTTTTTATTTTATATGCTTTTATTATGTGCTTTTTTGTAATTTAGAATTATTTAAAGCTATCCATTTCAGATTTTTCTATTTAGGTTAATTTTATTAGAATCTATTTGGTTTTTAGCTTGATGTTTTCTAAAATTTACAGAACTTAGATAAAAGGTATGCTTTTTCTAAATTATTTACTTAAAAAGTTTTCAATTCTTTTTTGTGGACGAACGAATTTAATTAAGTTTTTTCGAAAACTAAGAGAAAAGGTATTTTTAAATAACGAAGCTGATCTAAGAGTTCTCTAAATGGTCAATTAGGTTCTTATAGAATATTTCTAGCTAAACGTTTAATGAGAAAGTTAAAAATGAGATTTTTATTAAATACATTTTCCTTTACAGAAATTATTTACCTAATTTTAACTGAATTCTTTATTAAGTTAAAATGCAGAAAAAGGTTTAAAAGAAGATGAAAAATGTTTCTCATTAAATAGCAAGTACAAAAAATCCTAATTTTCTTCTTAAGGAAAAGCTTAAAAAGATTAACTTATGGGAAACTGCTAATATAAATAAAAAACAAAGCAAATTTTATGCTAAAATTGATCATTTTATCTTGAAGTTGATAAATTAAGATATAATAATAACAATTTCTCATACTTTTAGTTTTCATATTATGAAATTAAATTTAATCAAAAATAGCAATAAAAAACAAATTAATTAAAAATTACTTTGTCAAAGTTTAAAAAAGAAAGAGCAAACTCTAAATAAATGGAAGAATCTAAGTAAAATTAAATATTTCTTTAAAATTTATGCTAAAAGCAAATATCACAAATTTACTATTAGTTATTCAAAAAGTAAACACTAAAAACATTCTAATTCAGTTAAGAATAATACTTAAAATTTTTATATTTTATAAGATTTAAAATGATTTAAAGGATTTCGTATTTGATTTTTGTATAATTCATCAACTACATAATAAAAAAATCTTATTTATAAAAAATATCACATTGGTTCAATTAATATTTTCGTAAAATTTGGAATCTTTTAATATATATCTTTATATTTCTTGACTTCAGTAAATGGTTCAGTTTTTAAGCAAATTTATTTATTTTTGCTTTTTCTATTATTAAAAGAATTTTGAAAACGCCATCCATTTTTATTAAGTACATCATACTTTTACTAAGTCATCAGTTATTTCTTATAATATTTAATTAAAAAATAAACTGATTTTTTAGTTTCAGGAGTACAATATAATGATTTTTTTAATTTTTAAAATGTTTAATTTTAAGCTATATTTATTAATTTTTCCTTTTTGAAACTCATTTTAAGAAATTTAAAAAGTCTGCAAAATGTTTATATATTTTTTTGTAAAAGTTCATAAACTATTACTTGCATTAATTTTTTTTTATTTTAAGTTATGTAAAATGTTCGAATATAAATTTTATCTTTTTCTCTTGTGATTTCTAAAATTTTAAGGATTTATTATATTTTACTACAGTTAAATTTTGATATATTATTTATAAAAATTGTAAAAATTTGATACTCTATTTCTTATAGTCAATTAGTATTTATTTATAAAATAGTTATTTTATTTTAAATAATAGTTTCGAAAAATAATGAAAAATTATAAAGAATTTAAATGTTTAATGTATATTTTTATCAATTTCTATATTTTAAGATTCGTCTAGATTTACCTTTTATTTTTTTACTATTAATTTTTTTTGGTATCTTCTTTTGTTTTAAAGTTCTTGAATTGATTTGATCTTCATTTTTTCGATAAAAGTGCTTTTAATAAAGTTTAAATTTTTTTATTTCTAAGTTAAAATGATGTTATCTCTCTATAAATATTTTATTACAACTTTTTAAGATAAATATTCTAAAAAACTGATTTTATCACAATAAGAACTTAAGATTGAAAAAGCAACACTTTCTTAAAAAGTTTATTTCCTTTTATAAATCAGAATTTCTTTATTGTCATACTTTGGCAAAGATTAATTTTTTTGGCTAACTCCTTTTTCAGATCATTAAAACTCAGTAAAGTAGCTTTTTTTGACCTTAAAACTTAAGTTTGCAAATCATGATGGAAAGCTTATCGTATATAGTTTGAAATAACTAATATGCTAAGAAAAACTGACTGTTCAAGTGGATTGATTTATGTATTTGCAAATATTTAAATAAGTAAATCTTAAACTACTTCTATATTTTAGAAAAAGGTTTTATTTAAGTTTAGCTTAAATGAGATAAAATTGTGAAATCGTAAGTTTTGTGATTTATTTGTGTGGATTACTGCTTTAAACATTTATAGACAGCAAATTGATAATCTGCATTGAATTTTTTTAAGTAAATAGGATACTTAATTAAAAAGAAAAAGAAAGTTTTCTATAATTTAAAAAAAGATTGAAATAATTTTATGCTTCTTTATGTAAGCTCAAAAACTATTTTTAATTTTGTTTATCTACAAAGTAAGTTTTTATTTGATCGATAGTTTCGTATAATAGTTCGAAATTTTAAAATTATCGTTTTTGAATTTTTCAAACATGCTTTAGATAAAACCCATTTTTAAAGTATTTCGTTATCTTTATAAGGATTCAAAAATTTAATTTTAGTATAAGTTCATCAATTCTTATAATCGATTTCATTTATTTTGCATATTATGAATTTTTTACTAATTTTATTTATTTAAATTAAGAAATTTTACTATAAAGTTTAATATTTTGATAAAGTTCGTTCTATAGACATGAAAACTATTTCAGTATAATATTTGAAATAGCTAATTTTGGTTTTTTATAGAAACATTTTTAATGTTAAATAGATTTTTAATATTTTTTATTTTATATGCTTTTATTATGTGCTTTTTTGTAATTTAGAATTATTTAAAACTATCCATTTCAGATTTTTCTATTTAGGTTAATTTTATTAGAATCTATTTGGTTTTTAGCTTGATGTTTTCTAAACTTTACAGAACTTAGATAAAAGGTACGCTTTTTCTAAATTATTTACTTAAAAAGTTTTCAATTCTTTTAAATATTTTATTTTAATTTTAAACTCTAATTGTGTGTAATAAAACATTTATCCTTATTTCAAAAAGCTTAGCAAGAGAAAAACGAAACACATAATTTAATTCTTTGAACACTTTTTTTAAGATTAATCTTTTATTTTGAATAAATAAAAGCAAAGAAAAGGAAAAAGACAAATAAAAAAATGCATTTTTTTAAAAGGCTAGTAAAATCTAAGCTTAAAATATTTAAGAAAGCTTTGGAAATTAAATTATTAAGAAGATTAATTAATTTTAATTGAATCTTATCATCTAAGTGAAGAAAAGAAACTAGAAGTGGAAGATTTATCAATTGTAAGCTTTTACATATTTAATAAGATTTATTTTACTCTTAAGAAAATTTTAACAATTCATATTATATTTTTAATCATCAAAAAATTAAATAGAATGACTTATAAGAATTCAGTTAATATGAATAATCTAAGACGTCAAAAAAAGCAAGATCTAGAAAGATTTAAAGTAGATTTTCATGCTTTGGACTTAAATTCAATTTTTTTATTTTAAAAATTTTACCTTTATTTCTATATATATGAAATATAAATAAAATTTAAATTGCAGAAACAGATAACTACTGATATAGTATTTTTTAAATTAGATAGTTTTTCTTAAAGTATTACCTCTAAAGAGAAGTCTAGGGACTAGGCTAAAAATATTATGCACTTGAAGAATCTAATTTGCCACAGAATAGTAAGTATCCTATGATTATATGATAAAAATAGTGTTAGACTTCAAGGAGAGGCCATATGCTTATGAAAGACATTAGGAGGCCAAATAAAAAGCCTGAAAGAAAACCAAAAATCTTGACCCAAGAGAGATGTTTTAATATCTTATGATATATTTTTTGACCAAAACACCAAACATAAAACTCACAATAGAAGCAGAAAGAATTGATCAACAAGATAGAAAAATAGAAGAAAATTAACAAAAATTGCAGTTAAAAAAACAAAGTGAGTATGAGAATGATCCAATGATTATTGAAGCAAAAAACTTAAGGTTTAAACCTAAAAAAGAAGCAAAGAAATATTAGTACTGAAATTCTCTTAAATGTCTATGGAAAAGATGTTAGAAAATTTGCATTTTTAAATAAGTAATTGAAACTACTAAAAGAAAGTTTGAAAGCAAGAATAGAAAATTTCAGATATAAATAAAAAGAGAAATATTATATTACAATTAATTCCGAAAACTATATAAGGAAAAAGATACCAAAAATTGACTAGGCGAAAGAATACCTCGAGAACCATGATATATCAAGAAGAAAATTTTAGAGTGCTTTAACTTTTATATTTAGTTTCTAGAACAATCTAGAGGTTGAACGGAAAGAGGTGAAATATCTCCAAGAAAGCTAAGAATTTAATTTTGTATTTGTATGCATATATTTGCATATAAAAAGAGATAAACTAAATGATAAGTATAAAGGTATTATACTGAGATAAAGCAATGTATTAAATATCACTAAATATATATTAAGAATAAACTTAATGAATTATTTATATATTATTAAATATTTTTATTAGATTGCTTTGCTCATTGTTCGAAGGTGAGCAACAAGGTCATCTTCATCAGAGGTTGGGAAAGTTAAGTACCCATAATCGACTTTATGTCTTCCTCTGCTTTGGCTTGGCCTCGAGACATAAGATTCTTAGACCTTCGACGTTGGTTTGACTTGGTTTCGTTTATTTTTAATACTGGAACGAAAAAGAAATGATATTGCGAGCTTCATCAGAGGTGTGGAATTTAAGTACCCATAATTGACACATGTCGTCCTCTGCTTTGGTGATGCAATGAGACACAATCCTGCCATGTCCTTAGACCTCCAACAAGTATTAAAGATTACGAGTATTTTTGAAATTATATCAGTATTGAACATTTTTATCAGTACTGAATAATTATACCAGTATTGAACAAGGTTTATCAGTATCTGATAATTTTATCAGTAACAAACATTCTTGTCAATATGAAACATTTTTAAAGAGCTGCGCACCAATGAGAGTGCTACGCGCTATATAATCAAATTTATTTATTTATTTAAGATTAAATATTATTTTTAGTTATTATTATTAAAATTTTGAAAATATTCTAAAGCATCGAACTAAATAAATATATATAAAAAAAATAATAATATAAAAATAAAATTTAAACTAATTAGATATAAACATATATCTAATTTACGCTTTTGATTCAGTTGATTAAGCTTTATCTTTACTTTAGGATAATTATTTTAATAGAAAATATTATTTTTTATTTACTTTAAGAGAAATATTTATTTAAACTAATTTTATAAAATGTGTGCCGATTATGTGAATGTTTCCTTATATTATTTTTTAAGTTTTTGAAGTTCTCATTCAGCTAGATCAAATTATTATTCTTTTTTTAACGAACTAGCCTAGAGAGGACTATTTCTTGGATGCATATTATTTTGATATAATAAAACAAATATTCATATTAAAAAAATAATAGCTTATTAAGTCTTTATAAACTGCTTTTAAAATATTTTTCCTTTATAAAAAATAAATTAAATGTATTTTTTAAGGAATATAAATAACTATAAAATACTATTTAAAAAGAAGATGGAAAACACCAATTTAGTAAAAAATTTTATTTTCTAAGATTATTTATATAAATTAATTGACGGATGATATATGGTAATTTTGAGTAACGAATAAATATTTAATTTATTTCTATATTCTAAAATAACTTTTTTTATCACAAAAATAAAACAAATAACAAAAGATTTAGACTTTGATATTTATAAAATTCAATTTTCAAGTCTATAAAAAACTATTTTCATCTTAAGGAATTTATATAATTTTAAACATACAGCCTTGATTATTTTAAGCTCATACAAAAATAAAGTAATTTATATATAGCTAATAAAGAATAAATTTAAATATTTATTTTATAATTAATTTTGAAATATTTTGAAGCTAAATACATTTATAAAATAATTCTTATAAAAAGCACTATAAAAATAGTAAATAAGCAAATATAAATTAATAATAATATTTTATTTCTATTATTTTTAAATATTTATAGTTATTAATTTCTTTTTAATAGAATGGTTTATTTTCTCTAATATTAATAGTTAAAAAGTATAAAAAAGGTAGTTTAATTTTATTATTTTTAGTTATATTTCTAATTTATTCTTAATACTAAAAAAAGCCAAAAGTAAATTAAATTTTTTCATGGTATTTTAGATACTCAATAAATTCCTTTTTCTTAAACTCTTTTTTTAATAAAAAGTGGAATGATTGTATCTTAATATTATAAATTAATAATTGATTAAAAAATGAGGAAGAAAAAGAAGAACAAGAAGAAAAAGATGAGCAAGTGGGAGATTAGAATGAATAAGCTGATGACGAAGATGATATAGCTGAAGAAAAAGATGAAGTAGAAAGTATTTGAGTTGAAAAACTTTAAAAAAACATTATAACTTCTTTAATTGAAGGAAGTAATTCCAACAATGAAAAGATGTCTCAAGATTCTTTTAGTTAAATTTAAATTTAATAATTGATTAAATGTAATCTCAGTATTAAATAAATATTATAAAATTGATTATCAACAAATATCTTCAAGTAAATGGTAATAATTATTTTAAAAATATTATATAAATAATGGCACAAAGAAAATTCAGACTTCTCAAGCAAAACCCAACAATCATCAACAGGACATAGCCAACGACCTCTACCTTCTTTAGATAGAAAATCAAAATTTAACAAAGGCTATCAGCGAACTCTACCAAAGAACTTAAGAACTGAATAACACTATGGAATCCTTAAAATCGGAAAACTCTATATTACGACGGATTTAACTCTAAACCCGTCACTACAGAAAATTTAAGGAAGAATTTAAAAGACAGAAAATATAGTATAGGAAATTCAAAACTCTAGAAATTTTAAATCAGAATAAGTCTAATAACTTAATGATCTAATGGATATAGAGCAATAGACTCAAAGAGGACCTATTTAATATAAGAAAAAACTAAAAAATGTTGAAAATGCTAAAAATTGGGGTTTATCTCTAAAAAAGGCACAATAAGATATTTTTATTGCTAAAAGTATGGGAAGCTTTTAAAAACTGTTGGTATTTTCAGAGAAAATAGAAATGAACAAGTCAAAGAATATGATATGATATGATATGACATCTATACTGCTCTCCAGAAAGAAGACTTTATAAGTAAAAGGTATATGGTGGTAATATTTAGTATTAGATATAGTAAATGCTCAAAAATGAAGAATTTGACAAATCTTTGGATCTAAATGAGATTGAAGCAAGATTCATGTAATCAAGAAAGGCTATATCTGAAAAAGTTGTTATGTAATAGAAGAAGTGAGAGATGAAGAAGATTTGAACAACTCTATTATTTTTTTTAAATCGATTAAGTGGTAAATAAAATAAAGGTGACACTACTATAATAAATTATTTTCATTTTTTTCTTTAATTTTAAATGATTGAATAATTTTAATTTTATTATTTAATATAAATTAATTAAAAAAATAAGATAATCACCGCCGTAAACTCTCCCAGCACACTTCTTACCCTTTAATCATTTTGATAAATCTTTTCTTATTGGTCGTTTTGAAGGAAAAGAAAATAATCTAAAAATTAAGATAATTTTTTCCTTTTTCTACATCTAATATTTAATTTAATTATTAATAAAAATAATTTTAAACTTAAATGTTGAGAATTTTAGCTTCTCCTTGGATTTTCAACCAGGTACTTGCAGCCATTTTTTACGTGAATAAATATCACAAACTTTTTATATATGTGATAGGTTATCACTAATAATTTTTTCAGTTTTTGATAAAAGTTTCTATTTATAGATCCTATTTTCCTTTAAACAAAGTTTATAAAAGCTTCTTCATGTTCTTTGCTCCTATTATCCTTAGTTGTTTTAAGCTTACAACTGTCGTATAATATGATAAAATGAGATGCAGTAGCAGGTTTAGATCAGTTTTTTCTGGCTTTTTTTCTATAACACATTTTTTTCCAATTACTATATTCACTTTTGTAAATTTATGAATTTTTGCTTCTAATTATTTTTCTTAATAAATCAATTTAACTTATTCATTTTCTATAACCATATTAAGTTATTTAATATATATTGATTATGATTGCTCATAGAGTTATTGTTATGTTACTAAGTTATTTTTGATTAGCTGACGACGTAGTATTAATAACTCATTATTTTAGCCGTTAATATTGTTAATTAATTCTATGATTTTTTCTCCTCAATTGTAGATTGCTTTTTCATACTTTTAGATTAATTTTTACATTTGGTTTAGTAAATTTTAGAGCTTTTGGTCAATCTCATTTTAATGTTTTTCTATCTCTCTAGTTCTGATAATAACTTTTTCTTTTGATGAATAACTTGATTCCTCTTGTTTACTTTGCCTTTTCTCCATTTCTTTTGATGCTTTTCTTTTTAAATTTCTAAGTTAAATCTTTGAGAGACGGTCTGATTATTGCATTTTTTAATTTAATTATTAAATGCATTAAAATATTATTTTTCAGCAAATGGAAGAAATTAGACTAAATTGACAGTTAGGTAAATAAAAAACTTATATTATAGAGCGCATAGCTCTTCAAGTTTAAATTTTAATTATTTGAAGTTTTCCCGGAATTTCCCACACATTAGCTCCTTTGAGTCGTTCTTGCTTTCTATTAAACATGGAAAGGATGACTATAGAGACCTAAACGTCTAAGCATGCTTTAACATTTTTCAATTCGATGTTTCCGTCTAAGTAATCTCTTCTCTCTCTTGTATCCTGCCGATAGTCTTGAATGATTAAAAAAATTAGGTTCTTGAGAAATTCCAAATGATATAAGTAATTTAATATAAAATTAGGTTCTTCAAATATTTCCCAAAAGTTAATAATTATTTGAATTGTATGAATACCATTGAAATATAAATTAATATATAAATTCTATAATAATATTTTAAGAATAATAACAATAAATAGAAGATATGTTGGCTATAAAGATTTGCTAGATCTTAATATAATAAATATACTATAAAATAATTTTTTTATTTAAAATAGGCACTAAACTCTTTTATTGTTTGCGATCTAAAGTTAAATTTTATTTTTATAAATAAAATATTTAGAAAATATAAAAAAAGCGTAAACTTGAAGAATGGAAAATAATAATTTAATATAGAAATGATTGATGATTCCATTCATAGTATATAAAATATGTAATAATTTAAATTTATAAAACTTAGTTTAAAAATAAATTTTAAAGTTTTTTAAGGTAACTCAACACATCAAAAAATCATAAGTGACTATAAATAAATATATAATTATAATATTATATATTTCTTAATAAAATTAGCTTCTATTATTAAGATTATGAAATGTAAAGAAAGCAGAATTATAAGTATAATAATATTAACTTATAAAATAAACAATATCTGGAATCTTAAAGTGTTTAGCTAAATAAAATATTAAAATTTGATAGAAATATACTCATAGGGTATTTTATAGTAATTTAAAATAATAAGAAATTTTATTATATATATATATATAATTTAAATAGGGTGGAAAGCCCTTTCATTCGGATGCTGCTTGGAGGCCCAGCAGAGCAAACAAAAAAAAATGAGCGCGGACGGAGGATATATCGGAGGAAGAGAAACCAATTACAAGAGAAGGAAGATATGACAAGCTGGAGAACTCTGAATGCCAGGAGGAAACTTTCTTCATCATAAGTCGGGGAAATGTACCCGTAATCGCATATTGCATCCTATGCTTTGGAAGGAAAATTACAGGGAGGCACTGCAGGAAGAGGAAACAAGGAAAGAGAGATCCATAAAATTTTTTTCGACATTAAATAAAATTAATTTAAAGAGCTGCGCACCAACGAGAGTGCTACTCGCTCTATAATCCAATTTATTTATTTATATTTAAGAATAGTTAAATTTGATTCTAACTCAAACATTAGGATTATCTATTTAATACTAAAATTCTATAAAAAAATTAATTTCTTTAGGTATAAATAAACCGTTAATACATATTTAAGATATTCCTTATATTTTCATTAATTAATTATAACTTTTGAGTCATACAATAAATATGAAATTATACAATTTTTAATTTTATACAAAGCATATAAAAATCTTATGCTAAACTTAACTTTTAACTCTTATATCAAAATTTATCTTATAAGTGAGATGGCAATTTAATTATTTCAAAGTAATTATAATAATAAAACTTAAACCTTTTTTATCTAAGTAGTAGCCTTAAATTTAATATTTACTTTTTATCTTCCTTATGATTTTAGTATAACTAATATAATAACTTATTTTATTTATTCAAATTAGATAAAAATTAGACATTCATTTGTTCACAAGCCTCTAAAAATTACTTGCTTAATTTATGCTCAGTTTATTTTATTAGATATATAAAAAACCACGGAAAATGGAGAATAACAATCATCCAAAACTTAGCTAAGAAAGGCTAGGAAATATGCCAGACTAGAAGAAAAAAAGTAAAAATAAACAGTCTCTTCTTTATTGTATAAGGACAAATAACTAAAAGAGAAAATAGGATTACACTTCAATAATTGAATAGAAAAGAGAATCCGTATATAAGTGATATGAAAAATAAAAAAACTCTCAGCAAGCAGGATTAACTAATCTACAATATTTCAGAAAGAAGAATAAGATAACGCATGGTCCATATTGATCAATTAATTTTAGGAAATTACATATTTACTGAAAAAATTGTTCAACGCAAATAAAAAGGATAAAGGATAAAATTAAGTTTATATTTTAGAAAAGAGCTCCAGGGTTCACTTGTTTTTGTTCCTGCTCTTTCCTGAACTAAAGGACTGCGTAGGACTACATTAGTCCGCCGTCCTTGTCTCTCCCTCATCCACTAATTATCGTTATAGTTTCTTCTTCCATTTTTATAAAACTCTTTGTTTCTTGAGTTGTAGAATTTCTTTCTGTATACTTATCCTGTTCTTGCTGGTCATATTCTGAAAAGTTAGTCTAATATTTATTACTTGTTAATTTTTTCAATTTCTTGTTTCTTCCAGCATTTTTTCCAGCAATGATTTTTCTAGCATAAATAGCACCGAATCTTTTTGCGATAATAATTGATCTTATTTATTTCTTATTATTAGAATTCCGATTCGATTTCCATTGGGATATTTGATTATTAATCTTATTAATCTTATAATTTTTAAATTATTACTTGTTATTATTCTTGTTTTTCTTAAAGTTGCTTTATTTGATATTCAATTTAAGAAAAATGAAATTGGAAAGTTTGAGGGACTTCGCTAAATTATTTATCAATCTATTCCAATTTAATTACTATTTACGATTAGATTTTATTTAATGATTCATCTATGGATGAGAATTATAGGTTTAATTATTCCATTAATTTTTCTAGTAAGTTTTCTAAATTTTCTATTTTTTAACTTTGCTTTTTCAAGTCATATTGGATATTTGATATCCTTTGCTGAACTGATTATGCAAAGAATTCCTTAGATTATTAATCTTTATCTTATTAAGGCTATTCTTCAATTAAATTAGGTTATTCTTATTTTTTCAAGTATTCGTTAATAGAGGTCTATTATTTCTTAGGTGCCATTTTATTTTATATAATAATAGAAGAACAGCTGTGACTTAATATTAATCTAACTAAGTAGAAGAAGCTTCAAGATTACTGAAGGGATTTAGGTTCATATTGTGATAAATCGAGTAATTAATGAAATGGAAAATTAAAGAAATGAAATTAAAAAAAATTTGGAAATAATTTAATATTTTTATTTTCCAAAATCAAAAGGAAATAAATGATAAAGAGGTATTGATATTACAATTCTTCCCATCATCTAATAAAACGTTGCTTTGGCTTCAACAGGATTAAAAGACAAGAGAATTTAAGAACTTGAAGAGAACTAGCAAGATTTTTTAAATAAAAATAGAGTTTACTAAATGGAGTTTGGAGACAGAAGAAGCCTTAGTAAGATGGTGGAGAAATGGTAACCATACACATAAAAAAGTTATCTCGAGATAATTTTTTTATAATGCTTTTAAATTTATCCTAAATAAATAGTAAGCTATTTAATTACTTTTTATCTTCACTATATTTACTTAATTTAAAAATTTAATTTTCCTCTTTATAATAAATAAAATATGAAATCAATTGTAAAATTCAATCTATATAATCTGAATGTTAATGAAGAAGCAAATTGATTAAATGCTAAATCTCTTCCTAATAACCATAATTCTGATCCTTCTGTTTTATTTATAAAATGAATGACTTTTAGCTTAATTTTGTTTTAATCTCTGAAATTCTAAAGTAAATTAGAATTAAAATAAGTTAAATATTTTATATTTATTAAGTAGTTGTTTCAAGTAAATTTAGATAAATAAACTAGAAATATTATTTTATAACTAATTCAAAAATTATTAAAATTAATTAATTACCAAATTATTAAAAGTTAGAAAAATACTATCATTAGGATGTAATTCCTCAACTAATTTTCATTATTCTATATAAAAATTAAAATTATAGCTTTCTAATAAATTTATATTATAAGCTAAGATAGATTGATTAATATATTATTTAATTTATAATTTATATTAATTAATTAATTTGGAAGTAAATTATAATTATTTCTTTATTTTAAGTTATATAGCTAAAATATAATAATCAATCCTTATAAATACTAAATATTTTGAGATCTTTCAATAGAAATCTCCTTATTCAAAATTAAAATCAGTTTTATTAGCTTTTTGCTAGGTTAACTGAATTAAAATTAATCTTGAAATAGAAAAGTTAAAAAGCAAACTAAATAAAAAATATATATTAAAATATATTAATAAATGTAAAATTAAAAAATATAAGGGGGAATATTATATTTTTAATATTTTAATAAATAAATTAAAATTATTATAGAGCTCGTAGCACCTCATTGGCGCGCAGCTCTTTCAATATTAATATTTAATATTAAGAAAAATGTTCTCATGTTTCTTGTTAAAATTCTAGAGGTCCGATGAGTCATGACAGCTTCTCCAAATGGGGAATCTTCTTATTAAAATTTATTCTTAAATCTTGAGTAAAATGCTTCTATTCTTCTTGAATAAGGTCCAAATAAGAATTAGTTATTAAATCGGTAATTAGAAGGCCCATCAGTCAGACTTTCATACTGCTAGAGAGAACCCTCGGGGTAAGTTAGGTATGTCTCAACGGAGCTTATCCACCCTTCCCCGTGGTGGTATCTAGTGCGAGATTATTCGCAATGCAGTATAAACTGCACCAGATTACCTACTAATTTGTCTGACGCGGCCGACATCCATTTTATAGTATATATAATAAATTTTTATTTCTCAAACACTTTTTATAAAATAAAAGAAATTTAATAATTCTTAACTCATTCTTTTACTTAAATTTAGGCTAAATAAACAAATAAATAGGAATTAATTATTAAAATTATTTTATTGAAATTATAAATATATTATCTTTATTTTTAAATAGTTATATTTTAATTAAATTTAGTCTTATGATATATTCAAATTAAAATTCAAAAGTTCATTACTTACATTTTAAATCTGCCTTGAAAGCAAAAATAAGCAATAATTTTATCTTTTTGATTCATAGCTATTTTTTAATCTCAATTAATTTAATATATTTAGATTATTCTTTTTTATTTATTAAATTATTGTATGTTTAGATGATATAATAAATATTTTATGGATATAATAAATTTTTAAGTATTAACTATCATTTTGGAGTTTGAGATAATAGCAATTTGGAGTATTTATATTAAATAGATGGAAAGTCCTTATTGCTTATAATAATAGGATAAATTAAGTTTAGCAATTTTCGAGGATTTTCACCTCTTCATGCTGGACACCAGATTGCTCCAGTGTTAAAAATAAAGTTTTAGATGTCTCTACTCCTCTCTCCTCCCATTACTCTTGTCATTTCCAAATCTAGCCTTATTTCTAATTAAATTTTCTCTTGTAAATGTATCCTTATTCATTTAAGTTTAATCTTTCTCTTATTTGTCTCTACTACATTTGTTTTTTCTTCCTCTACTGTGCTTGTATGGTTCTTTATTTATTCCAGTACTACGTCTTGAAATTTTGGAATTCCTTGCAGCGTCTTCATAATTGTTCTGTCGAATTGCAGTAGTAACATTTCTTCACTATTTTTTGGAGTTTAACCTTAGTCTTCCTATTAGTCTCTTCAATCATCATTGGACCTCCCCTTTGTTCATCTAATTTCTTTTCTAGTATTTCCAGTCTAATACTCAGATCAGATTGTTTCTGAAGCTAATTTTAGGATTAGCTACTCTGGTCTTAAGATATGTTTCAGAAAGCGCTTAGTTCTCTTTCTTAGAACATAAGTCTGGATTCTATTTCTTCCACTAGGTTGAGTTGTTCCATCAGTTTCTCATTGTCCTTTCTCAGTTTCCTAACCTCTTCCTGGAGGTTTAGTACCACTCTGATGAGCTGTTCCATGCTCACCTGGCCAGAAGGATTAAATTTTGAGACCTCCTGGTGCAGACCAGACTTCATCTGCTTTCTGGGCTTCTCTTTTGAGGTTGGAGTTATCTTGTGTTGTCTTCTGAGCTTGTTTCTGTTCCTCTTCAGGTTGTTAGAATTAAGAAAAAAGTTAGGGTTAAAGGTAAGAAGACTATCCAAGATTGAATTCAGGTTTCCTCTCCAACTTTTTGGAGATGGTGTAGAAACCTCTTTTGAATCCTTCCATTTTTTTATACTCCTTATTGGTTATTAAATGGAAATGATATATATGATTGATGGAATAAAGAATGTCTAATTATAATTAGTTTTGAAGTAAAGTTATTTATGTTATATCTATATAAAGAAGTATTTTAAATTTATTAATTTAAGTGTTTAAATAACTATAAAATTATTATTTTTTCAAATTCTCTTATTTATTTAACTATTTCCCATTATTATAGAATGTCTATTATGCAATGCAGTTATATCTTAGTTTATTATTATTAAACTTGTCATATAATAAAATATCTAAATATTAGATATAATTTGTAGTTAATATATGTAAAAACTTTAAATCTATTTAACTTACATTAACTGCAAGAAAACATTATTAACAGCTAGATTTTATAAATAATTGGAGATAAAAGCTCATAAGTCCAAAGCTAAATATAGCTCAAGATGCTCTACTAAAAGTAACCTCTGCTAAATTATTGAAAACAATATCTTTTAATAGAAAATACTTTCTAAAATTAATTCTCTTTTTAAGGCTTTTAAGTTTATTTTTTAGAAGATCTTTACTAAATCTGGAATATGTAAATTCTGAAAATGCTAAGAAATAAATAAATAAACTAGATATATTTTTAAATAACTTCTAATAATTAATGCTCTAGTCTCAAGAGCTTTGAAAAATTTATTATAGATATAAAAATTTAATAAAAATTACAATAGAAACTACAAAACTGGTTGAAAGTATTTAGAAAGAGACTTATATTTAAGATGTATAAAATATTAAAGAGAATTTATTACAGAATCTTATATAAGCACAAGTTAATTTATTAATTATAAATTTTTAAAATAATAATGATAATAGAAATAATGAAATTAAAATGTTCAACAGTGCCAATCTGGACACCGTTTAAAATAAGTTGTTTTATCAGCAACACTTCTCATCATTTTTGACTTTCTAATGAAATTATCTTCACTAAGGTCTTCTCAGTTTCTTTGATTTCTTGTTTTTATTATTTCAAAAGGTACTTCACATCATTTTCTTCTGTAAATATCTCCATGCTAGTTACAATAGAGCCTCTAATATTTTTCTTATTCTTTAGCCAAAATTTTCTCTTGAAATTCTAAAATTTTTAGCAATTCTTGTACAAATGTCACTTACTCTTACAGTAGTGGCATTTTTTCCTTACTTATCTGATTGGTTTTCGATTTATAACCTCTTTTTATTCTATCTCCATCTAATTTGTCTAATTAGTTATGTTTGTGCTAATATTCTTTTGCTTAATAAACTCCAACTCTTGTTTTTATACGATATTTCCAAGCCTTGCTGTTTCTTATCTATGTTCAGTTAAATTTTCCAATATGCTTGGAGTTCCCTTTCTTAATTAATAAATCTAATCTCTAGGTTATCTTATCCAAGCGATAATAAGTTTCTTAGTTCTTAATTTTCCTACTTAAGCACTTTAATCTCTTCCTAGAGATTGGATATTTCAAATACTAACTGTTAAATATTGATTTCCTTTTTAATTATCTTTGATGGAAGTTCTTTTCCTGTTATTATATTAGATTCCTTTCTTTTTATTACTTTAGGAGGTGTTTATTATAGTTATTAGGTTCTTTATTAGTTTTATAAGTGAGGAGAAGAAGACTCTTGATACTTTTTTTATGCCTGCTTTTTCTCTAGAGCTTTTTTCTCTTCTTTGCTCAAGAAAAAGCCGGGAACAAGATTTTAAGACTCCATTTTTATTATATTTTTCTAAATTTTTAAAATAATTAAATAAGATTCTATTTATTTTACTTTATTCAATGAGCATGATATATTTATTGCTTATAAATTTTTATTATTTCCTTTCTCTAAATTCCTAATTTTTTAATCTAATAAGTGAATATCATCATATAGTCATCTACTTTTCTGAAATATAGAGTCTTAAGCCTCTAGGAGTAATAAATGCTATATAAATTAAGAATTGTTTGTATTTGAATGTTTTCTTAGCACATCTATTAATTTAATGCATCCTTTTTAAAGATAAAAATTAATTCCTTTTAGAGATATCAGAGTTATATTTTATAATTATTAGATATTAAGATATCTATAAAGGAATAAAAGCAAGAAATAGAATGATAAACACAATTTAAGCTATTATTATAAAATATTAATTTAGGTATTAAAATCGCACTTATAGCATTGCTTCTTTTAAGAGAAACTATCTTTATAACAATAAAATTATACTAAGTGAAAGGATTTAGAATAAAAGAATATAAAGCATAGATGCTATGAAGTTTAAAAACTATTTTATTATCTATAAAGGTTTTATAGTCTCTAAGAAATGTATATATAAACTTTAAGAGTATGCTATTGTTTAAACAAATAGAATATTTCATATTCCTAATATTAGCTGCAACTAAACATTTTTATAATAAAATTAAAGGGTAGAAAACTAAAGCGCTTGCTTAGTTAATTTTCACCTCTTCAAGTAGTTTTTAATTTTTTTTTCTAGCATCTGAATTTATTTTCATTCTACTATATATTAATCCAATATTTAAATAGGTGGAATTTAAAAAATTTCTCAGTTCTAGAGGAATTTTAAAAAAAATCATGAGCATATAACGAAAAAATTTTTAAAGCATCTTAAATGCTTAGAGCAAGAGTTGATGCTTAAAGCAAGATTTAGTTATTTAGTTAAAAGCTTAAAAAACTAAAAATTAAGAAATAGAGATTTATCAATTTAATGTAGGAATTTTCTTATTAACTTTGATATCATCTGTTTAAAGAGTCTTTCTTATTGAATAAAGATATAATCTAAGGTATTATCTAATTATTAAAGCTTTAATAAAAGCTTATGTAAAAAGGCTTTGATGATTATTATATTTAAAACTAAGAACTATGAATAATAACTACTTAAACTTACAAATCAAGTTTATGAGTCCAATATTATATCCTTAAACAATTATTTTTTTATTTTAAAGCTATAAGCTTCTAGATCTTAGGATATTAATGAGCGCATTTATAGAATAAATAATAAAAATTATAATTATTTAGCAGAAGATCCACAACAATAAGCTTGGAGAATTATCATAAAAGGTTTCTTTCAACATCAACTTAAAATGTTTCGTCTAAAATTATTTTAATTTAATTCACAATACTTATTCTCTTAAGTTTAGATTAAATTCTTAAAGGTTTATAAACCTGGAGATAAAAATTTAAAGAAAGAGGATCATGATATAAATTGAATTCACAAATAAAAATAATTATAAGATATTACAACTTTATAGTAGGAATATAATTTAAAAAATCATTGATACAATTACTATTTATTAGCTTAGTTTGATTTAATGATTTATTTATAAGGCTTAAAATCTAAATTGATTTAATGAAACTGTTCATTTATAAAGTCTATTCTATAAATAAACTTTTATAAGAGGATTAATAATTCTCTTTTCAATTCCTTTCAATTTATGTAAATAAATATTAGATCCATCAAAAAAATCATTTTTATTTATTAAGCATTTCTTTAATGAAATAAAACTTTGCTCTTAAAAATTTTATTAGTATTAAACAATCCAATAAATTAAAATTTTAGAAATTAAATAATTATGGGCTGACCTAGAATATTATGTTCCTTAAATTATATATCATCTGATAAAATATAAAGAAGCTTATTCTTCATATTTAGTATACTTCTATCAATTGTAGGTTCTTTAATAGCTTGAACGTTAGTTTACTCATAACTTTATGAAAATATTTAAAGAATATAAAGCTTAAAAATTGAAATAAAATAACTAAAATATCTATTTTATTTTTCATGCTTTGATAAATTAAAAAAACCTTAATATGGATTTTATTTTTATATTTAATCAATAAGATTTAAAGTTTTAAGTTATTATTTTTCATTTCTCTCTATTCTTCTTTCTCTTCCTAAATTATAATCTATCACTTTGACTTTCCAATATTTAAGTTCGATTATTTTACTCTCTTATAATTGATTAATTTTGATGCTTATGTCTCTTTCCTATGCTTTATATTCTTGAAGTAGGATTATTATGAATTTCTATCTATATAGTGTTTTGATTTTTCTATTCCTATAAATTCTAAACTTTTACTATCTCTCTTTTTTCTTTTCACTATTAATAAAGATTATATATAACTAGACCCAAAGCAAAAAGATAATTAAGCAGTAGTATAGTCATAGTGATTACTACAATGATAAAACCAAATTCTTCTTTTATACTGCTGATTGAATGGATATAAAATGAAAACTGTAGAAGTAAAATGAAGATCCAAATTTCGTTGATAAGAGTGACTATAAATATAAATAAATGCTTCAAAGGTTTAGCTTTTAGCAAATAAGAAATTCACATAAACTATAAAAATGAAATCGCTGAAATCTAAAATTTAGGTTACTCTTAACCTATAATCATAATGAAAGCAAAAACTACTCTTCTCATAAGAAAAATAGCATAAAAATATAAAACTGAAGGCCTATTAGTTTCTTTAAGCTCACTAAATAAATTATTATAGCTTTATTCTATTTATCACTTTTACATCATTAGCTCCATATTTACTCCTTTAGCCTCATATATTGCTAGTAAAACTTATTTATACTTCTTTATTTAAATAATAACTTTACAACAGAAAACTATCATCAGAATCTGTATATAAAAACTTACCAAAAAGAAATAAGAGATAAAAGTATTTACAGTAATGTATACATTTTCTAGACTTTAAAATCTAATCTATAATAAAATAGAAATCATCAACCCTAAAGATACATTCATACCTGTTCTTATAAAGGCTGAATATCTATAATTTCTATATATTTTTTTCATATAATTTCCTAACTTATTATCAAAATTTCTTAATTCCCAAATTATCAAAAATACAACACAACAAAGAGAAAGATTAAACAGTTCACTAGCTCCATTTGAAATAAAGGTAGAAGTATTAATGCTTTAAATATATAAGTTATTTCATATTTTTCCTTAAGACTCTAAATTAGAATCTAAGTTTAATCCTAATATATCTAATATTAACTACTTCACGTCTTCTTTTACTATATAAAGAGCTTATAATGTATTAGGCATCATTACTGATATAAAGCCTGTTATCTTAATCATTTCGTCTAAACATTAAGCAACCCAAAATTATTAGCAGCAGCCAGAAGAACCTTTACTTGCAATTAAAGTAGAATATCCTACTACAGTAGTTATAGAAGCTACTATTAAACTAGTACTTGATGTTGATTTTATTAAAATTTCTTATTACTATGTTAAATTTAAGTCATTTATATTCATAGGTATTTTTTTATAGTTTTCTCAATCGTTTAAATTATTTTATTTTTCTTAGCTATTATTACTTGACTTAAAGAAGCATTTTCCACTTTCTAATATAAATGCTTCTTCACATTCTTCACAATCTTGAATATCTTAGCCACATAAATTTACACAAGTTTTGTTTTAAAACTGACTTTATTTGCATTTCTTACAATGTTCTTATTAAATGCAACTTGGACATTTATCAATAAAGAAAAATTCTTCTTTGCATTATTAGCATTCTTCTATATCACATTTCTCACAATTATCAAAAATCTGATCGCATCTTTTACATTCTTGATTTTATTGAATGTAGCTATCAACTGGACAACTTTCAACACACTTTCCTTCAAATAATAGAAAGTCTTGATTGCACTAAATGCATTAACTACTATTACAAGTAGCGCAGTTTTGAATTTCATCACTACATTTGGCACACTAAGTTATCTTATTTATATAATTATTTTAACATTTGTAGCATTAATCTCCTTTCTCAGTGCATTCATCACAAAAAGGAATTATTTTTGTGCAATTTTCGCATATAAAATCTTAGTTAGAATCTTACTAATAATCTAAGCAATTTGGTAAGCATTAATTTTCAGTTAGCATATATGGAAAAATGCAACTCTAGCATTTAAATTAATCTTAGCATTTAATGCAATTTTGATCTATTTATTAGCAAGAATCACAACTTTAGTTTTAGTTAATGAAGAATCCATTTTCGCATTACAAACATTAAGTTCCAGTATTATCGCATTATGTACAGTTAGTTAAACTGCAACTAATGCATTTGTTATTAGATAGAAAATAATTTTATTCGCAGGAATTGCAAGTAATTATGTCATTGGCTTAAGTGCAATTATTACAGTTCTATATTAGATCTTAGCAAGTTTAACATATATTTTATTATTAATTTAAAATGAATCCTTCACTGCATTCGTTACATATTGTTTTATCATTTTACTAACTACAATTTAAACAGTTTTTAAATTAGTCTGAGCAAAGTTTACATGCATTGATATCACTCTTAAATAAATAGTCATCAAAGCAACTAGTGCATTTATTCAGATCATCAGCTAAGCAGTCTTTACAAGTTTCGTTACATGGAGTACAACTATTTATATTAGGACTATGGCATGTACTTCACTTACAACTTTAAGAGCATTAATTATTAGTAAAGATTGATTAAGAATCTTAGGAAGTTAAAAAAGTATCAAATATATAAAATTAAAAATCTTAAATTTATCCATTAAAGTTATCTTATTAATCATAAGCTCCTATAATTATTCTACTTCACTTATCAAATTAAATAAAATTAGACTATAAAGAATCACAAGTTACTTTAGCATTATACTAATACTTTTATAAGCAAATAGTTATATCTTATGGCTATCTTAAGCTAATAGAAATTAAATATCACTTCTAATTTTCTATTATCTTAGTGTATGAGAAATTAGGAGTTAAGAGTACTTAAACCTCTGAATATGAGATATTTGCTTAGTTTATTGCTATAGTAATAGATTTTGAATAAAGTTATAATATTTAGCATATAATTCTTTAAGTTTTCTATTCTTAACTACTTATTCTTCTTTACCCTTATTATTATTAAAGGTTTACGAATCATAAAGAAATACTATAGTTAGTTGATGAATATTTAAGAGGGTCATAATTAAAATCTTAAAAGGTATATTAAGTAGCCTTGTATAAATTATTAATATTAACTTCTGTCTAATTTTAAGTGAAGTTTAATAAAAGTAAACGTTAATCATCCTATAAGTCAGGAGAGGAACAATTAACATATCTAAACAAATTACATGGATTATTGTTAGATATCATTTATATTCAACCTGTTTAGGTTATTTCTTAATCGTATGTATAAAATCGTGGCTATAGTATTAAACCATTAAAATAAGGAGTTTAATTTCATTATATGAGGGATGTGTATTAAATTTGTTAAATTGCTAAAGTTTAATTTTAACATTAAAGAGCTGCTGGTTTTGTTTAATTAGTAAAACAAAATTAAACATTGCCTTTGGATTTTTAGAATGTAATTGCTAAAAAATATCAAAAGTTTCTTTCAGTTTAAATATTAAACTATAAAACTTACTAACTATTTTCATATAAGATAACTGTTTAAGCTTTTTGAGTTTAATCATTCTCTATTGTTATCTAATATCTACTTGCTATTGTAACTAAGATTTATTCTTAATATGCTTATTATAAATTTTTAAGTCAGAAACTAATTGCTCATTAATTTGAGGAGTATAGCTAAGGATTGTATCCATAATTATCAAATGATTTATCTTATATTTCTTTAGGTACTATAGCTTTAAGAGGTTTATCAGATAATTCTATAAACTTTAAGTTGATTTAGCAGTTTTAAACTTCTGGTGAACTACAACTAGTACAATTAGTTTCTAGCAAGCAAGGAGTTTGGAATTAAGAGATAGAAGTAAAATTCTAATTACTTAGATAAGATTAAAAAAGATAAAATCGAGGTTATAAAATAAGCCCTTCAAAAGTATTTTAACTATTATTTCCTAATTATTAGAAAGAACCGCCATTTATAGATGACTGCTAAATTGGAAAAGTATAAAACTAATTGAATGAGTTTAATGAAGGAATAATAATATTTACTGATAAGTTATTACTATTAATATTCATTGAAAGACCTATAAATATTCAATTGGAGCAATTCACATCTTATTATATGTTAAACACTTCGAGAGCTTAATTGATATCATAATTAGGACTCATTAATATTTTAAATTTTTGCTATTAATTCTAAATTTAAGTAGCTTAATATCATAGACAATTGTATTCAATTTATCAAATTATTTAAGGATTTAAATTTAGACAATCACTTTTGATCCAAGTAGAGAAACTAAAATACTCATTTGAATAATCTAAAATTTAATTATTATCTTTATCATTTATCTTAATATAATCATTAATTTTTCCTATAATAGATAGATAAGGAATATTTCTATTTGCTAAACTATAAAATTAGTAATCCTAGCAATCTGTTACTTCAGGTCCAATGCAATAACTTCCGCAATATTATATGCAAGGTATTCTCTATAAAGCTTGTGTAAAGAATTCGTCTATGCCATAAGAATTGTTAGTTCAAAATAGAGTCTATAATAGTTTTACTTAAATAACACTATAATCATAATTTATAATTAAAACCTCTGCATTATTAGAGAAATATTTAAAGTAATATTAGTCAAATGTGCTTGAGTCATCACAAATTAAATCTAAGCCTTTGTCTTAAAAGTAAGTACTACAAAACTTAATTTTTCCTGTTAAATCTTATTATTATCAATATCTTATTCCTATAAACCTTCATTTGCTGCAAGACTCTGGTAAAGTTAAATTTGCTTTACTAGTAATATATTAGCTATTAAGGGTAAAATCTACTAAAGTTGATATAACCAAACTATTATTCTAGCTTTGAAAAACTTATACATAGAAATTATATTAGTTTTAGTTATCTGCTTCGCTTATTTAAATAATGGTTATTATATCTTCTGTTTAGCAAAAATGATAAATTCAGAATGTTAACGAGACAGAAGATTAGCTTAGAGACAAGTCTATACCGTTATCTACTAATTTTTTAATGCCTAAAGATTCAATTTATGCCTAGTATTAAGGAGTGAGTTTAGCAAAGCTTGGAGACAAAGATTATACCATTCTTAAAATAAGTAACCAATTTAAAAGCAGGAAAAGCTTTCCTTTTATTTCCATTTTATAAGTATAAGGAGTTTAAAGCTAATTAAAGAAATTAATTTAATTTAAATTATGAATTGCTTAAATAAAGAATCTCCTTCTTATAGTTAGATAGTAGAAAGATATAATTAATCTAAGATAAAAACTAATTAAGTAAGTCAAATTTCAAATAAAGCTACTAGCACTGTTTCGGATTTGAAAAGTACTTTTAGTTTGCTTGAACTAGCAATTAGTAATGGTTTAAATTAGTCTTCGGTCAAGTAGAGAATAAAGGAAGCTACAAAAGCAGTTTGTTAAGATAAAGAAAAAAAAAGTGTAGAGTTCTTCTAATAGACTCATATATTTGGAAGCAAGTTAAAAAAAAGAAAAAATTTAGAGAAATTTGAAGATGAAGAAATGTATAAATACATAAGGTATTAAGTTTGAAGAAAGAACTTATGAAATGTAGCTTCAAGTTTTAAATAGAAAAATGTTAAGTGAACTAAGTCTTGATTGAGTAAATGAGGCCAATTAGCAGGATAGAACAAGAAGATAAAAAGAAAAAATTCTTTCAAACTTTTTATTTCATTACAGATGGATAAATAAGCAAAAAAGATTAAAGAGAAGGACAAATTAAGTTTAACTCAGCGTATATTCCTTGCTAAATTGAAGAATCTAAAGAAAAGGTAAAATAAAGTTATAGTAGAACAAGAAGCTTCATTTAATTATTTAAAGAATATAATATAGCAAGAAATAGAAGAACTCAAATCAAAATAAATAATATAAAACCATCATCAGACTAAGATCCCAAGAACATTCTCAAATAAAAAACTAATTTTCTCATAAAGAAACTCACAAATAAAAATAATTTCTAAAATTATAAAGATTCTTAAATAGCTTATTTTTAAGTTTTCTTTAAGGCTATAATTTAATTAATTATTAGCTGAGACACATCTAAGTTTTTTAAGGATTTCTATAATTATTAAATTATTAATAATATAAACTCAAACCAGAAGTTTATAAAGGTATAAAATAATTCTATTAGCTTTAATTATTAGCTATGAAATTTCCTATTTAATTTCTTAATAATAATCTTTAAGTAATTAGCAAGCATTAAAAACCTATTTATACATAAATACACAGATAGAAGCAAAATAAATAAGGTTGATATATCCTTATATTAATAAAAATTATAAGGAAGATATTCTGTCTTATAGCTATAAAGACTAGCTCTAATTAAATTATAACTAGCAAATTTAATATAGTTACAAGTTATTTATTGCAATAAAGCTAAATATTTTCATATCATTATAAAGTCTATCTTTACTCTTTAATTTAAAATAGTAGCATTTAGTTAAGCTTATAAAAGTAAAGTCTAATTTTATTTCTAAGAAATTGTTATACCAAACAACTGAAAAGAGGGATCTAGTTAAATTTAATAAGACATCAAAATATTTTGAGACAAATGCTTACAAAATAATTTTAATAATAAAACGTATGTAAACGAGAAAGCTTGGCGTAAATATAGGGAAGATAGTCCTAACGATTTAAACATTTAGATACATCCTTTAAGTTTATTTAATAACAAATATACATTTTATTCCTGCTTAAAAGTTAAAGAATTTAAATTTAGCAGCTAGCTGATAAAAGCTTGTTTGATAATAAAAAGTTAGATTTTAATTTTTTAGTTAAATTTGCTATTATTATCGAAATTAAATTTATGAATGTTCGCTTTTTCTTGAACATAACTTTCTTAAACTAGGTCTAGAGAACTTGTCTTAAAATTAGTCTTAATTTATAAAAGGTAAAGAGTAAAACAGTTGAAATAAAAATAGATATAATTGTTAGTTATTTAATTATCAGAATAAGAAAATTAAAATTCATATTAAGCAGCTTATTTTCTTAAAATATAGTGCTCCTGATTTATTTGTTTATCAAATCTTAAATGCCAATCAATTAGTTATAGCATTTATTATTAGATTATTAAAGTGTTATGTACTCTGGAATATTTATGATAATAAGAACAGCCTTATCTTTATATTAATTCTCTTATCTTAAGTCCCTATTTTTATTTATTTATGAAATATTTAAATAAATAAGCTAAATTTAAAATAATTGTATATGAAAGAATTAAAATACTAAATACTTTTGCTTTTATTAGGTTCTAGTTATAATAATTTGATAGCTATGCATCTTAGTATTTTCCTTATATATTATCTAAAATATTATAAAAATAATAAGTTTAGCTAATAAAATCAAAAGTTTAGTCTAAAGGAAATAGTAATTTATTCTTATTAGTTAGTATTATAAATGTATACATTTATTTTTATTAAGGTATGCAAATAAATATAATTAGATTATCTTTTAACTTAACTGTAATAGAAATACTTAGATTATGCATTAAGATTTAAGCCATTTCCTTTTCGTAAAATCTAATTCAGTTTGTAAGTTTGGCAACATCTCTCTTTAATAACTGCTTATTTAAAGTTAAAATAAGAAAGACCTTAGAATTTTTATATCAACTTAAAGAGCTTAAGAATATTTAAATTTTTAGAGTAAAAGCTTTCGATAAAAGAGGATAGTAAGCTAAACCTTATATAAATCAAATATCTTATAATTTTTAATGTATTTATGCACAAATTAGAAAATAAAGCTTAGTAATAAAAAATAATTTTAGTTAAAAACTTTATAAAACATAATTGATTAATGCTGCAATAGAAAGGATATTTTAAATAATAAAAATTAAAACAAGCAATACTGGAGAGTTATAATCAATTACAAAAAAGAAATTAGACTGGCTAGATGCTGATTGAGACTAATTGAAAAATTAAATTACAGTGTAAATATATGCTAAGCAAAAACATTTATAAATAAAATAAATAAATAAATAAAAAATTGCCTAGAAATAGATTAAGTAAAGAGAGGCATATGCTAAGACGTAATAAGTTCCTTATAAGTTTATTTTAATATTTAAGAAAATGAAAACCTAAAAAAGCTATAAATAATTCTAAATGATATTAAATTAAAATAGTTTGGATAAACCATATTTGATATGTAGAAAATAGAATTATTAAGAAAATTTGGTTTCTTTTAAGCTATTAAATCACTTTCAAACTAGCGAGAAAGATAGTTTTCCTTAAAAACATTAAAATCCTTAAAAATAAAATTATATCTTTTATTAGTTTAGATATGAAACTAGTGTGAAAGCTTGAAGCCTTATTGAGATGTATTTAATAATAATCTAGTTGTTTATTATACAGCAGCAAAAGTGGTTTGGAAGAAAAGAAGTTTAGTTTTTTAACTGTTAATTTGGAAAAAGATTGAAGTGAATATAATTGAATATTAAAGGGTCTAGTTAATATTTATCTAAATAAAGTAGAGCAGTGATAGATATTACATGAAGTCTTTTAAATAAAAGTAGTTGATAATGAATTTTACAATTATACTCTAAATGTATAAGCATAATAAATACTGTTTAACTGGCTTTAGTTTGAAAATAAATGATAATAATTAATTTAATAGTTTAAATAATAAGCAAGCGATATATTAATGAAAGGCAATAATAATAGCTAAGAATATTAAAAACTAGCTGTGAGATTTAAGTTAAATAATAGTAAATTATGACTGTTTTACTATAAATTAAAGATATAAAATCTCAATTCTTTAACTATTAATTAAGTAAATCTTTTATAAGTTTAAATGAATCTAAATATACAATTCTATCTATATAATCTTATGCTTAATAATTATTACCACTTAACTTTTAAAAAGGAAAGCATTGTATTTATTAGTCTCTTTAAGTGATTGTAAATGATAAGCAAAGGAAGGGATAACTTTGGAGAAGAATTCGATAAAGTTAGGATAATATTCAAAATCTGAGAATAGCAATAATAGAAGCGTATTATAGATGGAATAGTAAAGAATCATAGTGCTTTAGTATATTTTGGCTATTTAATTTAAAATGATTCTCATCTTAGGAAATTAAGATTTTGACTTATGTCTTAGTTCTTCATTAGTAATAAAATAAAAAGATACAACTGGGTAAATAATAAGCTGACTTTGTCTAGCATTTGCTGTAATGATAATTATTTAGTAAGCAGCTCTTAGAATAATCGATATAAAGGGAGTCATACTATTAATACAAGCTTTATTAGGAAACCTGGGTAGGTTTTTTATAAGTATTTGTAGAAAGTGAAGTTTCAAGCAGATGGTAGAAATAATCTCTTTATATTCTTTAAATAAAACTAAAAGAAGCTAATTATTGTTAATTTTAGCCTTCTATCTTTTCATAATTACAACTAATAAATATAGCAAATTCAAAGACTTAAATAAATCTAAGTTAGAATAAAATAAAAAATTTCATAAATTTATGTTGAAAAGCATGAGAGCAATTTGACTAAATGGAGTTTTAGTTATTCTAACTACTTAAATTTAGAAGATTGGTAACTTAGCAACACTAAGATTTAAGTTCTATACTTGATTGTTGCTAAATAAATTGATGAAGCATGATTTATTTTCTCTTATGAGTTAGCGTTTTATTTATTTTACCCATATTTAGATTTATTCTTTATCTTCAATCTAGGACCTTTTCTAATAATTTTACAAGGATCTGCTTACATTGTTTCGCTTTAATTTAGCTTAAGATGATAACTTCTTAGATAAAATAATTCTCCTTAATAAGCTTAACTAAATATAGGCTTATATATTTAAGCATTAGGAATAAAATCACACTATCATTAATAATTCTTTTATAATGTATACTAACTATACTTCATTACTAGCCTCTATACACTAAAGATTAAAAATTAGGTTTATTATTAAAGCTTACAGTTACTATTTACTAGTTAAGGAATCTCTAATTTTATAGAATTCATAAGCTTTTAATTTAATGAAGTAGTCAAATTAAAAAGAAAAGGATAAAACTGAGTAAGTTTAATTGTTTTCATTAACCTTTATTTTTTCATCCCTAGTTCAATTATTAAATTAGCTTTGCATTAAATAGTCGAAATATTGCAAAGCTCTAGAGATTTTCTGAACTAAATTTTAATATTTTAGGATAAAATATTCCTATATAGTCATAAAGATCAAGCTAACTTAGACTAATAAAATAGTCTAAGCTAAGAGATATAACAATAAAATTTTAGACTATACTGATAATATAAAAATAGCATTTATTAGTGATAAATAAGTCTAAAAGTCAGAATGGATTCTACTTGCTATTTCTTTATATAATGTAAAAGCTTTGCTTTTTTAATTTCTCTTTATATCCTTAAGTGATAAATTAATAATTTTAAAATAATAGTTTTATAACTATGATTCTTAAGAAAGAATGCTTGCTCAAATTTACATCAATTGGAGTTTATATTAAAATGCATTAATAGCCTCCCTAATATATCCTCTAACGTTATTCTTTAAAAACTAATCAATGCTGCAATAAATAACTTGCATTAGTTCACTTTATTAGTGGCCAAATTATTATTAGTACTTTACATTATAAACCCTTTTTTTAAGTAGAAATAGACTTAAAAATCATGTAGTTATATAAAAAAGCGAATTTAAGAACAGATCAAAGAGAAAAAACATAAAAATAGTACCAAAAAAAGTTTTTGCGTGCTAAGATTTATTTCTCCCCTGAGTCTTTCAATCTCATAGAGGAGATAAATTTTTTTCCCTAATCAGATCAGAATGAGAATCTTCTAATACTTTAATTTAAATAATAAAATGATATAATGGTGTAGTACTTTCATTAATAGATTTGGCAGTATTAATTTTGCATAGAAGAATCTTCTTTAATTTCTCCCAGTTTTAATACTCTAAGATCCTTCTTATTTACAATTTAGATTTTTTTTATTATTTCTTTGTTTACACCTTGCCAGCAACCATATTCATCTAGACTGGTTTTGGAATATGTTTTCTAAGAGCATTATCTTTTAAATACTAATTGAGCATAAATAAAAGGCTTTCTCCAAATGATTTCGCTTTGAAGTATTTAAAATTCAAGGAAGGATTTATGATATTAAATGAATCATTCTGTTGGGGTAAAAAATTACCCTTTATTTATTTCTTAAATTTCATTAGTTTTATAATCATTTTCTTCCTCATTTTATCTTAAATTTTTTTTAGCTTCAGTTTAATCTGTGCTATTTCTCTTTCTATCCCTCAATAGATTTAAAAATAATCAAATTAGCTATCTCTTGAACTTATATACTTAGCTCAAAAACAGCGTTTATTTATTTTTAGTAAGTTGCTTAGTATCAGTTTCCTAAGCATCGTGATTACTTCTTAGCTTTTTAAACCTCCCTAAGATCCTTTAATATGATTACTTATTTGCTTGACACTAATACTAAGCAACTAACGTTTGAATTATTTTTCTTCTTAATTTGAATTAAAGATAAATTTACTTCTTTACTTAATCAGCAATGAAGTAAGCTGGTACATGAATATTAGTTTATTTTCTATTTTTCTTCTTATCTCTCCCATATTATTCTCTTATATTTTAGAAAAAGAATTTCGTTCTTAATTGTTTCAGTCACATTTTTTAATTTCATTTAACTTGAACTACAATGAGACTTTTAATTTAGCTTTTAATTCGTTAGGCTTATAAAATGAAATTGAAAATGAGAATTTTTATGCTTTTGGTCTGAATAAAAGTTTTTTGGAATGGTTTAATCTTAAACCTCTGACTTTGTTGAATTCACTTCATCATATGAAGCATTTTTGAAACTTAATAAATGTAAAATTTAAACTAATATGGTATAGATTCGCCTAAAAGTTAATCTTTCTTTTTGTTAACATTCTGAAACTATTCACTTTTAATTTTAGCTTTGTAACTATATCGAACACCTAAGATATGTAAATTTTTTTATTGTTCTCCATAATTTAGCACTTTAATAGTTAAACTAGCTTAAAAGTGGTAATGGTTCTATATAAAGTTTAATATATTTAAATGGTATATCTGATTCTTGAAATTTTGGCTTTTAAGAAATATAGGATTTAAAAGGCAATAGACTTAAATGTAAAGATAACTCACCTGATATTTAAAGGTAGCATTTTAAAGATAAATATAAAAATTAACTAATTTGCTTGTATTATCTCTAAACTTTTAGTTTTATTAAAAGTTAAATTTAGCAAAAACAACTATAACTGATTATTTTAATTACCTCTATCTTTAGTCCATTTAAGTCAAATATTTAGTCTGTTTTCATTAAGTTTATTATGCTTTAAGCATCAATTATATGAATTAGAAAGTTAGCTTCTGGTTATAATCAATCCAAATTTGATTGCTTTTTATGCTTTTATGATTATAAGTTAGTAGTATTTCTTTAAGTTCCTTCTTTTATTTAAACTTTCATGAATCTAATTTAAATTAAAGTTTATGGCAAAATTTAATTTATATTTTAGAGATAATTAAAGGGATTTTAGATAAAGAAGAGCTATTTATTGGATTTAATATTAAAGGCTATCGTTTTGTTCATATAAGAATAAGATCCCTAATAAGACCTTTTAAAACAGCTGAGAAAGAATTAGCTAGATTAATAAAATGCTTAACTTAGTTAAGCTATTTCTATAAGCTTAATAACTAGATATTATTCAGAAAATTAAAATATCTAGAAATTCTGGAACCCCATAAAGTAAAAGTTAATAGATATAAAAGAGCCATAAATAAAAAGAGAGAGTAACTTAACTATTAACTATATCTTTATTAATTAAATAAGCTATTCAAATAATAAACTTTAATTTAGGTTCTATTAATACTGAGCAATTATCAATATCCTACTAAATTAAATTAAAATCCTTTCTGCTTTTAGTCCTTCTTTTATATTTTAAAATACATATATTTTAGATAAGAAATAACTCTACATAATTAGTTTAAAAGCATCATATGCAAAATATTAAACTTTTGAAGGATATTTTAAATTTATTATATTTAAATTAAAAAGCATATTCAGTTATTTATTCTCTCTTAAGAAAATTATTATATCTTTATACTTAAAAGCTAGTATAAAATTACCATATGATCTAAGCATCATTATAGCATTTAAATAAAAATATCAGGAAAGGAAATGAAAAAATAAGAATTTGGTATAGTGCTTGTTTCTGAGTAAAGTTGCTTTATAATGTTCCAAAGAAAAATTAATGAAAATACTTTTTTTAGCTGGATATATAAATAATAGTTATTAACCCTAACTCAAATATAAGATAAACAAATATGCTATAAAAACATTTGTAAATTACAATATTGGGCAATGAAAAAATTGAAGGATATGATGATTTACTTAAAAATACATTCACATCATAAAGACAAAAGCTATAATCATAACAAATAAGAATCCTTTTATTAATCAAATCAATAATTAATAATTTCTAGTAATAAGCTTTGAGGAAGGGATAATTAAAAGGGAATAAACTAAGCTTTTTTAATTTATATCAGCATTAAAAACTTAATTTTTGCATAAATAAATATCCAGAATAATTATGCCTTTAGACTTTTGCAAATATAAAAAATAATGATTCTTTGATAAAAATAAAATTTGATTCTAGTTTGAGACTCTTAGATTATAAAAGTTAAAATTAATATAAAATTACTAGTATGCTTATTATCTTTTATCTATTAATCATCGATCTATATTCTTATATCTATTTATTTAAAATTATTTTTTCTAGTTTTTTATTTTTTCGTATATAAACTTTACTATTTATTAAAATTAACTAATTTAGGGAGGATTCATTTACTTTTATAACCAATAAAATTAATTTTTAATTCAAATCTAAAAATTTTCAAGGACTTGAATATTTTATATACATTTAGTATTTTGTTTTTATTGTTCATATATCTAATTTAATTTACCTAATATATCTTATTTCACTTTTTAGTGTTTTAATCATTTTGAATATATCATTATTTTTATCATTTTTCTAGAAGCTTTAATTAATTAGAATTTATATCCTAAAACTTAACTTTAGGATTTAATTTATACCTTTGCTTAATTTAATTTCGCTTTTTTTATTAAATAAAAGGATTTTTATAAAGTTTGCATATGTTTGTTTATCTATACTTTTTTTAAATATGATATAGACATTTAGAACTTCTTATTTTCTAGTAGATTAAAATTTATTTAATTCACCGACTTCAATTATCAAAAATTTTGCCGGAAATAGATAAGTTTCAAGTAATCACTATAAATAAGATTTTTGACTAAGAATAATAATAATTATACGAAAGATTCTAAGTTAAATCCTTTGCATGCTAAAAAAGCATTAATCTTAAAAATGTATGATTTTATTAAATAGCACATTTGATTATTTTTTAGCCATAATCATAAAGAACTAGATCTATAAAGTTTATAGGCTATCCTCTAATTTAAAATGCTCTTTATTTTAGAATCTTTTACTAGGCTAATTTTTTATGGGAAAATTTAATTTTTATTAGTTAATAATTTTTTTAAAGGCACAAGGAAAGAGAAAAACCTAAAGAAATTTAATTAAATTTCAATGTTAAATTCAATCCTAGAAAATCAATTAATGCAAGCATAAGCAGAACAAATAGAGATAAAATACCTTTTTAATTTTAAGAACTTTAGTCCAAAATAAAAAATTATCTTTTTTGACTTAATTACTAACTACGCATTAGAGTTTCTTAATAAGCATGTAAATTAAGAACTAAATTAAAGAATAATTAATTTTAACTAAGTATTTAGATTTATAATTTTAAGCTATTTAATAGTTTTAGTACAATCAATAACAACTAAGTCATTTACTTTTAATTTAGTTTTTTAGAAATACATTGTAGGTATACACTATTATTTATTAATGTTTATAGCAATCAATTTTAAATAAAATAAATATAAATCATTAAAAAAATTGAAATCAAAATACATTTCACTAATAAATTATTCTAACTCCTCATTAGTCAACTAATAAAAGAAAAAGTTTTAAAAGAATTAGAGACAATAAGCTTTATAAAATCATTCCTTAGATTTCTTTTTAATAAACATTTAGGAGAAAATATAGAAAAATTAATCTTTTTTATTTGTATAATTACCTTATTTAAGAAAGAATGGAAATTTAAACTTGCTAAATCTTTTATAATTTCTTTGTAATTATTCATTGCATAATCAATTTATTAGAAGCATTTTAACTTTTCTTTAATATATACTTAATTAGACTTGTCTCTTCTAAGTTTTTCTTTTACTTTTTCAATTCCTTTATTTAAATTTTAAAGGAATTTGTTATCTAATTTTCTATTTTCATATACTTTAAAATTATCTTTTCTTGTAGCCTAATAAATATGACTTTATTAACTTTTTTAAGCAAACTTCATAGCATAAAAGATTTATTTATCTAGAAAATAATTTTTTTAAAGAGTATCAAAGATAAATAATTTCATTATTACTAAAAATCAAAAATAAATCTAACTAAGAAGCAATTCTAGCCTTTCTATATTTGCATAGACCATTATAAATCTTTTTAGACTAATAATTTATTCTTTTAAGTTATAAGGATAACAAATAGTAAATGAAAAACAAGAATAATTATTTATATTTGGAACCTAAATAAAAGCCTTAGAAATATAAATCATATAAGCTCATTGCTTTTACCTTTATTTTTCTTATTAAACTCAATTTTATAAACAAATGCGGCATCAAAAAATTTGAATAGATCTCAACTTTCAAATTTTCTGGATTAAATTAAGTTCTTTAATTTAAAAATTTCCCTTTTAAATAATAATGATAAAGCTGTTCATAAGGTATAAATTAAATTTAGCTATGAACTGCTTAATTTCTTAAAAATTAAATAATAAGAGAAAACTAATAATAAGCATTTCATTAATTAAGAATAAACAAAAAGCGAATTAATATCTACTCATAACAAATTATTATATGTGGCTGCTCTATTAATCTTTTATTAATAAATAAGTGGCTCAGAAACAAATTGTAAATTAATAATTCTAAGGCAAGCAGTTTGCTATAGATAACTATTAAAATTTGGAAATTATTGCAAATTTTTTAGAACTTAAGCAAGTATGCCTTGCAGCTTTTTCTTTAATGAGATAAAATAAAATGCTGGCATGATAGATTTGCTTTAATTTTACTTTACACCGTGGCTAAATAATTATTGTTTTCATTGCCTTATAATTTTTGTTTCTTCTTAGTAGGAATTTTATATAAGGATGAGAAATGGAAAAAAAGCTAAATATTAAATAAAATGAGCCATAAAAATAAAAAAAGAGCTAGGAAGGACTGTTGCTTAAAGATTTATTCTATTAATAAGCAATTTTTTCATGGAAGAAAAAAAATTTTCTTTCAATTAGACCAGAATAAGAATACTTGCTCTTTTATTTTTTTAAATAATGCAATTATTATTACAAAATAGACCAAAATAGATTTATCACTATTTGGTTTATGTGCATAATTTCCATATTTCTTTTTATTGGTCTTGATTCTTTTCATACTTGAATACAAATTTTAGCGTAATATCTACATCTACATTAAATGAAAAAAATAACTAGCAAAATTTAGTTAAAGAAATTTGTGCGCTTGAGCTATACGTACTTCAGTATTAATTTTTCCTAATTTTAAGGGGAAATATTTATAAAACTCTGATTTAGTTGGGAAACACTTAAAATTAAAAAATACACATTTTTAAAATGAAATATCCAAACTTCGATCGATTCAAAAATTGCGCTCTGCATGATTTCTTTAAACATCGCAATTTTTTTAATTTACACTTCTTATTACTTTTTCCCTTTTTTGCTTCAACACAACTTGAGTTTATTTATCTTTCTATCTTTATATATTTTTACTTTGATAATTTTTATAAACTTTCTTCTTATTCTTAACAAATAAAAATCTTTGCTATAATTTTTCTATCCAGTAGCCTTGCTCTTGATTTCTAATTTATCTTAATTATATTTTAGATTTTAGACTCTCTCCTAAAATTTTAATTTAGAAATATTTTAAGACATTTTAAAGCTATTTATCTTTATTTTTAATTTCCAGTGTTAAGCTTAATTAATTAAAATAACTTTAGCACTTCAAAGTAAATGTAAATTTAATCTATCTCTTTCTTTTTTCAGTTATAAAAACTGAGGACTCTATCTAATTTTTACTATCTAAATATATTATTATACTAAGATCTTCACATGGTTAGCTTGTATCTCTTATAAGAGGATTTATTCCTTTACAAGCTTAACCACATTTTTAATTTTAAATTAATTTAAATTAAATTAATTTCTTTAATTAGCTTTTAACTCCTTAGACTTATAAAATGGAAATGAAAGGAAAGCTTCTCCTGCTTTTAAATTGGTTACTTATTTTAAGAATGGTATAATCTTTGTCTGCAAACATTTTTTAAAAAATCACTCCTTATTACTAGACATAAATTGAAGCTTTAGTCACTAAAAATTAGTAGATTATGACATAGACTTGTCTCTAAGTTAATCTTCTGTTTCGTTAACATTCTGAATTTATCATTTTTGCTTAACAGAAGAATTAATAACCATTATTTAAATAAGCGAAGTAAATAACTAAAACTAAATATGATTTCTATGTATAAGTTTTTCAAAAGCTAGAAAAATAGTTTGGTTATATAAACTTTAGTAGATTTTACCCTTAATAGCTAATAAACTACTAGTAAAGCAAATTTAACTTTACCAGAGTCTTGCAGCAAATGAAGGTTTATAGGAATAAGATATTGATAATAATAAGATTTATCAGGAAAAATTAGTTTTGTAGTACTTACTTTTAAGACAAAGGCTTAGATTTAATTTGTGATGACTCAAGCACATTTGACTAATATTACTTTAAATATTTCTCTAGTAATGCACTTGTTTAAATTTTAAATTATGATTATAGTGTTATTTAAGTAAAACTATTATAGACTCTATTTTGAACTAACAATTCTTATGGCATAGACGAATTCTTTACACAAGCTTCATAAAGAATACCTTGCATATAATATTGTGGAAGTTATTGCATTGGACCTGAAGTAACAGACTGCTAAGATTATTAATTTTATAGTTTAGCAAATAGAAGTATTCCTTATTATCTATTATAGGAAAAACTAATAATTAGATTAAGATAAAAGATAAAGATAATAATAAAAATAAAATTAAATTTTAGATTATTCAATGAGTATTTTAGTTTCTCTACTTGGATCAAAAGTGATTGTCTAAATTTAAATCCTTAAATAATTTGATAAATTGAATACAATTGTCTATGATATTAAGCTACTTAAATTTAGAATTAATTAGCAAAAATTTAAAATATTAATGAGTCCTAATTATGATATCAATTAAGCTCTCGAAGTGTTTAACATATAATAAGATGTGAATTGCTCCAATTGAATATTTATAGGTCTTTCAATGAATATTAATAGTAATAACATATCAGTAAATATTATTATTCCTTCATTAAACTCATTCAATTAGTTTTATACTTTTCCAATTTAGCAGTCATCTATAAATGGCGGTTCTTTCTAATAATTAGGAAATAATAGTTTAAAATACTTTTGAAGGGCTTATTTTATAACCTCGATTTTATCTTTTTTAATCTTATCTAAGTAATTAGAATTTACTTCTATCTCTTAATTCAAACTCCTTGCTTGCTAGAAACTAATTGTACTAGTTGTAGTTCACCAGAAGTTTAAAACTGCTAAATCAACTTAAAGTTTATAGAATTATCTGATAAACCTCTTAAAGCTATAGTACCTACAGAAATATAAGATAAATCATTTGATAATTATGGGTACAATCCTTAGCTATACTCCTCAAATTAATGAGCAATTAGTTTCTGACTTAAAAATTTATAATAAGGATATTAAGAATAAATCTTAGTTACAATAGCAAATATTTATTCGATAACAATAGAGTATGATTAAACTCAAAAAGCTTAAACAATTATATTATATGAAAATAATTAGTAAGTTTATAGTTTAATATTTAAACTGATAGAAACTTTTGATATTTTCTAGCAATTACATTCTTAAAATCCAAAGGCAATGTTTAATTTTGTTTTACTAATTAAACAAAACCAGCAGCTCTTTAATATTTAAGTTGAACTCTAACAATTAAGCAAATTTAATACACATCCCTCATATAATGAAATTAACTCCTTATTTTAATGGTTTAATACTATAGCCACGATTTTATACATACGATTAAGAAATAACTTTAACAGACTGAATATAATGATTACTAGAAATAATCCATGTAATTTGTTTAGGTATGTTAATTGTTCCTCTCCTGACTTATAGGATGATTAACGTTTACTTTTTTTAAACTTCACTTAAAATTAGACAGAAGTTAATATTAGTAATTTATACAAGGCTATTTAATATACCTTTTAAGATTTCAATTATGACCCTCCTTAAATATTCATCTGCTAATTATAGTATTTCTTTATGATTCGTAAACCTTTAATAATAATAGAGGTAAAGAAGAATATTAAGTTAATAATAGAAAACTTAAAGAATTATTTGCTAAATAGTATAACTTTACTCAAAATCTATTACTATAGCAATAAACTAAACAAATATCTCATATTCAGAGGTTTAAGTACTCTTAACTCCTAATTTCTCATACACTAAGATAATAGAAAATTAGAAGTGATATTTAATTTCTATTAGCTTAAGATAGCCATAAGATATAACTATTTGCTTATAAAAGTATTAGTATAATGCTAAAGTAACTTGTGATTCTTTATAGTCTAATTTTATTTAATTTGATAAGTGAAGTAGAATAATTATAGGAGCTTATGATTAATAAGATAACTTTAATGGATAAATTTAAGATTTTTAATTTTATATATTTGATACTTTTTTAACTTCCTAAGATTCTTAATCAATCTTTACTAATAATTAATGCTCTTAAAGTTGTAAGTGAAGTACATGCCATAGTCCTAATATAAAATAGTTGTACTCCATGTAACGAAACTTGTAAAGACT